>VDFB02192838.1:0-23437 GCA_007258455.2 Sequoia sempervirens
GTAAGCATAGCCTCAAAGGCGCCCTTGGCCAGAATCAAGGATTGCATCGTGATAAAATTTGTTGCAAACCTGGTGATGCCAGGACGAGACAACTCCCTCAACCCCATGTATTGCCTCATAAGGTTAAGCACCCATGTGTGGTTGTATACAAATTTGCAAACATTTTTTGCTGCTTCCACACATGTTTTGATCCATGGGAGCTTCCCAAGATCCTCCAACATGAGGTCAATGCAATGGGCGGCACATGGAGTCCAAAATATAGTAGGGTGCCTCTCCATCAATAATCTACCAGTAGTAACATAATTTGCTGCATTGTCTCTCACCACTTGCACTACATTCTCTTCCCCCACATCAACTATCACCTTCTCTATAGCCTCACACAGGTATGTGGCATTTTTTATTTGGACAGAAGCATCAATGGACTTAATGAAGATGGTGTCACCTAAAAAAATAAGTAAAACCAATTATTCAATAAATTAAGAAACATAAATCAGCCATATTAAATTATGTGATTCACTAAATAAAATTCAAATTCCAATGCATTGAAGGAAGTATAATTACCTTCGGAGGAAATTAGGAAATTAAGCAGTGTCCTATTTCTCCTATCAGTCCAACTATCAGTCATGATGGTGCAACCAATCATGCTCCACTGTTTGCGCTGCTCCTCTAATTGTGCTTTCACATCTGCCACCTTTTAGTCAAAAGTGGGCCCTTTAATTCATCTTCACTAGGGGCTTTGAACCCCGCCCCACATATGGTTATCGCATCAACCATGTTTTTCCAGAAAGGTGACCTATAACATGTCATAAATAAATTAATAAGTTACATAAGTATTGTAAAATTTGAATTCGATAATGAGATAATGAGATACATCTAGATTCTAAAATTTAAATATAAATTTTAAAACAATTAAACGAAAAAGAATTACCTGGCTACATGGAAGGGAATAGTGCAGTAGTACCAAAAATCTGCAATTGCCTTTTTTGCTGCATCATGTGCATCCTTGTTCCAACCCATGCTCTCAAGCGACGGTTGGGAACCAGGGGTAGTGCGTGGTACAAAATATGAGTCCACCCTAGATTTACGAACTCTAGGGCCAATGCTAACACTACCACTACCACTAGTAGTAGCAGCGCCACCAGCACTAGGAGTACGCATAGGCATTGTTGATGCAAAAATAGAAACACTACCACAAGCACTAGCACTAGGACGGTATGGAGGCATGGAAGAAGCATCTCCAACAGCACCAAGTCCTTGTCCAACTCCAACACTCAGCAACTCCTGCTTCTGTTTCTTTTTCATTTCTTTTTGCATTTCAAAAGTTTCTAATTGCACCTGCACTTGACGAACAACCTCAGGAGGTGCTATAGGGCAACCCACTGCATCATGGACGGGTATGTGTGCAAGATGGTATTTTAATCGATTTATGCCTCCATGATATATTGTTTTGCAGTATAAACATTTGGCGTCTCCTTTTTTCATTCCGAGAAAGATTTCAGCATGTTTCCAAGCAGGGTCTCTTCTGACTGGGGTATGAGACATTGTGAAAATAATAATATGGTATGATTTGCAAATGAATGTGGCTGCAAAAGTAGGGTTTCTAAAATTATTTAAGTTGCAAGTAGGGTTTGTAAAAAAAAATGCAAACTCAAAAGAATAGTGATTTTACAAATTACAATGAATTATTTGTTAAAAAAACACAAAAAAATCAATTAAAATCGAACTTACCTCTTAGATTTAGCTTGGAATGCAATACAAACTCCTCCCAATCACTGGTAATGAGCTCTCAATGCACCTCCTTGCTGGTATGAAGCTCCCCAAATGATATATGCCCTTGGATTTGTCTTCAACAACTTGCTGGTTGCCCTCTCTTCTCCTCCTATTTTTCTTCACAACTCTCTCTTCTCCTCCTATTTTGCCAAATGAATGAAATGAGGGCCCTTTTAGGGCGAAATAGAAGATATAAATAAAAAAATAAATAAATAAAAAGTTGAACTTTTAATTTGTTTTTGGCCTTTTTGGCCTTTGCTGCCGTGGCCGCGTCCTATAGTCGGGACTCGCCGTGCCTGACGAGTCCGGCGTGCCCGGCGAGTCCAGACCTGGACGTGGCCGTGCCCGCGTCCGCGCGCCCAGGACGCGGCCAGGGCCGCTCAGTGCGGGACTCGCCGCGTTCGGGGGACTCGCGGCGAGTCTCGGAGCTATGGTTCTAACAACACATGATATATTTTTGTTTAACTACTAGCAATTCCATGATAACGTTTTGCTCAAATCTTTAAAAAATATATTTTAAGGACACTTAGTTACATGATAGAGTCACACCTCCAAATCTTCCTTGTAGATAGAGAAGAGTTCATACACATTTCTAAAAAAATGGAGGTCATAAGAAATTCCATGTAACCACTACACAAATCAAAGTTCTACCGCAAGACTACCAATCCCTCTCCCTTATGAAAAACTCAATTCTTCATAAAAAGAATGTTGAAATGAATAAAACACATCATTAATGTACTACCTAGCAATTGTTAAAAATGTCAAACAATAAAAATCTTCAAAAATAACTGAACTAGATCCAAAATTGTGAGAGTTTGCTGTTCCTTCTTCAATGTTTATGTCTCTTATATTTGTAGTGCTGCTATTTCTCATTTTAACTCCAATTTGAGGACTAAAAAGAGTTTATAAATTTCATGCATTGAAATACAAAAATATATATTTCGTCATAATTTATGACTGAAAGAAACGTGAGCACATAAGGCAATCGATAGAGAGTGTGCAAACTCGATTGATTGGACTTTGTGACCATCAATAATTTGCTTTGGGCAATGATCATCTCAATCAGTTTGTAGGTAGGCCAGGGATGGTCTGCCATTCAAATGTTGCCAATGTCCAAAAATGGAGACGGCAGAACAACGACATGAACTTCGTAGATACACAAAGCCATATTCATAGAAAACAACACTAACACAGACATGCATAAAGTCCACTGTACTTGTGGTACACCATATCAAGATATCTGTTTCATCAAATTAAAAACTGCAATCCCAGTAATGCTTCGTAAGGATTTTCCTAATAACTATAGTAAGAACCACAAAAGAGGCCACCAACTTTTATAAATTTTGAATGCCCCTGTCTTAACGAACTCTCCTTAAAATGATTCGAAGCCTTGATGGTTTTTTCTTTTTTTTTTTGGAACCATTCACATCAATGCAAATAATAAAAGAATCTCGTCACATCAATTCTTTTCTTCAATAATGGTTCCTGGCACACGTGGTGTACATGCGAGGTGACTGGTGGTTACGTTTGCAATGAAAAAGAGGCTGACATTGACTGAACAATAAGAAATTTTAATGGAGATAAATCAGAGAATCTAAGTTTTTTCAGTTTTCTTTGTGGGTAAACTTGCTTGGCCCCATTCATCGCGCCTATGTCAACACCCACTTCGACTTTGTAATGCATTGCAAGCTCAATCTCTGTCAAGTGATAAGTGATCCGTGTGGAAGACAAATTGAATCTTCGGGCATATGTCCCATCCCATTGAAAACAAATAAATGCAGACGAATGGAGGACTATTTGAATATAAAGGCATCTGTCCCATTCCAGAAGAAAATGTCTAGATGGCTACTTCCACCTTAGCAATTTGTCTGCCTCATAGAACTTTCTAACATCATTTATATATTATGAGCAAGAATTACTGAGTTACCACATTTATATTCTAGAAAGCCATCATGTTACCCAGTGTAACCTGAGATTATAACCAGATTTGACTGCAAAACAGCACGTCTACAAGAGAGAGAAGATGAGACGAACTTTTTTTCTTTTCTGTATAGAATGAAGCACTGATATGTTCAACTATTGTAATAATAGGCGGGCTGCAAACAAAATTTTACATTTTTCAACAGTCCAAGCTTAACTCCTCCAATTTACAAAGCTTTCAGATGAAGTTGCAGCTCAAAACAGGCATGGTGAACCAAGTGGGTGTCATCATGCACCGACCTAAATATCCTTTGTAGCCACTACATTAAACCCCAATACATATAATTAATTTACACAAAAGATCATCATTAAAACTCTGGCTTGGCAGCCTACGAGGACAGAAACAGTTATCTAAAACACCTGCTAATCCCCTGTAAAATCTTGAATAAGTGGTATAGATGCTCCAAAATTAGATGATGAAAACCTTAGCACCTCCTTGATTACATAAACTCTTTAAGAAGAACTCTACTTCATGCATACAAGCAAAGATCAAAAGAGAAAACAATTAGCTTGATGTAGTCTCCTACTAGTATGTATGCATTCTGGTAAAGCCAAGGCTCAGAAGTTTCAACCCTATGGGATGCATTGCATTGCTTTGTTTACGCCTTCGCAAATTTTGGCCACAACTGAACTTCATAAATACAGCTTGCAGCAACAGCAGTTCAACTCCTATAGACAATGCACTCAACTGTTTCTTTCACTTCGGAAATGCTTGCTCTTTTACCACCCACGGATTCCCGGACCTGCATGAAGTATGCACAGTTCTTAGCATAAACTGCTTCTAATGCTTCAAATTTCTATTCATGAACAAGAAAAACTATACAAATGGTACAACTGCAAAGCTCCCAATAAGCAACTCTGAGATTCACCGCTCTGCTGGTCATGATTATACCACATATGCCATCTTATTGGATACATAATAAGAATAAAAAACCAGTTTGTAGGTGGTGACCATATAAGCCCCCACATTTCCTAAGAGTATGCCCACAGTTTGACATGCCTATCTTCCTACAGGCTACAAAATTTCAAGTTTCCTCCTTTCATTATTTAATTCCTAATGCTAGTCTTTGTTACAGTGATTACATGCATTAACAATGAATCAAATTCCTCTACACAAATCAATGTTAAATTCTAGAAAGCTTTTGATCCCCTGTTTATATAAAAATACTATCTATAATTTAAAGATCACAAATGAATAGTAGAGTGGAGGAAGCAAACCTTAGCTTTAAGTGCTACAAGAAGCATATCATCCACCACTGAAGATTGGACAGAGTATGTGTCAAAGTGGAGAGCACTCAAGGCCTGCATTAAATTAAGGAGTATATCGTCTCTCCTAGGGCATTGTATCTCTATTGAAACTTTATCGTGTTCAGTGAGAGAAACCTGCACATCTGAAGCTGCATAACCATTTATATGGGATCCTTGAAGGTCACAGAATTTCCCGTTCTCCAATCTTTGAAATTTACAAGGTGGCTTTGTGTCTGTTAAGTTCCAGCTGTTTTCGCCATCTAAACATTGCACATTGTCCATGTTTCCATTATTTCTTCCCATTCTGTCTTCCGTACGCGGCCGCTTTAGTGAATTTGGATTTCTGGTACTGATTTCTGTTTGCATTTGCTTGTTGGCAGTTTCCAACTCCTCTACCCGCCTCTGAAGTTGCTGCAGATATTCTATGGCATCTGCTAAGATTGATGCCTTGTCCATCTGCATTAATATGTTTTGACATAATAAGTACATGTAAAAGGTGATATAGCGGTTCTTGAGTCTTTAAAGACAGGTTTGATATGCTTAAGCAAATGGATTTTCCCTGACACACAAGTAAATTCCAGAAACACCTTCTGAAGGTATAAGGTGTTCAAAATGTATCTCTAGGGTTTGTGTATTCTGGTTACGAATTCATATCCATGTGGAAAAGCTATCTCACTTTCAAAAATAATAAGAAAAAGAAATCTTAAAAATTCACACGGGTCAAATCCCCCAAAGATAAAAATTTCAAATTAAAATGCCCTTGAAAGCTTGCAATGCTGAGATTTCCTGACGAATTCCAAAACAAAACATGGTTTAAGCACACTTGTTTTAGTGAAAAGTTTGTAATGCAAATAAAATATCTGTTTCAAGATAGTTTGTAAATACCAAAATTCGGTTTAGTAAGTCATATTCATTTCTAGTTAACAAAAGCTCTGCCGATGAAGAAGATTATTTAAGGTCTCCAACATAATTTTGGCAAAGAGACTTTACCTTGGTAACGAATGGAACTAAAGACCGGAGAGTTACAAACTTCTCATTCAATTTTTCTCTCCTCCTGCGCTCTGCTAGTACATGGCTAATACTGAGATCATCCTGCACAATTCTACGACCCACTATTTTGTTATCTATGTCCTCTTCCATGAGTTCAAGTGAAATTTGGTCTCTGTATCTACTATGAAGATAACGGATTCCAAGCAAGACCCTTTTCAGTAGCCTCTGGGGTGTAATCACTGCTTTCCTATCAAAGACACAGTTGCCTTTGTTTTGCCATTTTGTAAAACAGCCCTGCCGTACAAGTTGTAAATGCCCACTTTTCGTGGGTTTTGGATTAATTACACCCAAATTTGTCAATTCACTGACTTGTTGCTCTAATATACTGGACAATGTCCGAGAATAGTGAGTGTCATCTACTGTCTGGGGTGCTGATTCCAGAATGGTGTTAAAAGCATTTGAATTTTGATCCAATCCCAGAAGCGCATGCATCTCAGGCTCTGAATAAGTGCATAGCTGAGGGTCAACAATGGACTGAGATATACACTCACTTGAAATGCCAGATGCTTGAAGTCCGTGACTCATGTCCTCCTGCATATATGCCCAACTTTCAAGTGAGGTTGGATCTACATTCCCATGGTCACCATTTTGCTGCTTGTGTAGGACCTGTAAGGTATCGTTCCTGCTTGCTAAGGAAAATTCAGGACCAGGAATATTAGAACAGTCTTCAGGATGTGCTGTCTTGAAGTCTTCACAGAGTTCTACTTGCATTGATTCGTTTCTGAGTTGTGGATAATCGGTGTCTTTTGTATCAAATGTTTGCAAAGGAAGTGGCAAATCTTCGGAATTTGGTAGAAACTGTCCACATTCTGGAACAGCCGATCCACCATTATTCCGAGCTACGCACATCACAGTGTCAGGTGGTATCAAAGCTGGAAGCAATCCCACTTGATCTTTTTCGTCTCTGTCTGAGACTTGCGGGCTGGAAGTTGATTGTTCTGAACACATTGTTCTCTGATTGTCCATAAAAAAACTCATCATGTGTTGTACAAGAACGGGATCTTCTCTCACCTATCAACAAATTTTGAAGGATATCAAATTCAGTTTGGAGAGTAATCAATATTATTGATACGGCATTACTCTGAAGTTAAACTTTATTAAACGCATTAACTTCAACTAATATGAGACCCAGTCCGGAGCTCCCTGAATCACAGATTTACAGAGCCAAATTGGGAAGAACAAAATTTATTTTCCGTTAGCTCCACTATATTTTTGAATAGGATTAGTAAATAATATTGTTAAGGAAATAGAAGCTACTGGGGTCTTATTTATCAAGAAATTAAGAATATTACCAGTTCTGTCGAACCGAGCTCCAATACACCATCTGTGAGAGGAATACATACGACAGTCTGCAACAAGATATAAACCCTGGCAGTCAAAACGATTTGGGTATTGCTTATTTTATATTCTGTACAACAAAAGCTAAAGTGGGATTCCTTAAATTAAAGCGAGGAACTGAGATTGAAAATACCTGAATAGAAGCGCTCTGAAACAACGCAATAATGTCATCCGCAGCAAAATTTACAAATGGAAAACCAATGTTAGTGCTAAGATAAAAATATTTCACCACTCCACTGGTGAAATATACTAAATAAAATTAAAATAAAGAAGACTGATAGTTCTGACTTTAGAATAAGTATGAAACAAAATAAATGGGATGGCATGCACAAGGAAATTCAGTTACTAAAATCTTTTATTTTCTGAAATTCATAAGAAGATTTATATTAAGGTGTCAATTATAATCATGTATATTTTCAATGTGTATTGTTTTGGATTTGATTATATGATTTTTCTCTCTTCATATTTTGATTCAAATTCTATGATCCAAGAGAAAAAAAATCTGCAATTTTTTTTAATTTAACTCAACTATCTGCAATATTACTTCTAAAAACCAAATTGGACACTTGTTTTACTTTATGTTGCCACAAACAAATTTATGAAACTGTCAACTGAATCTTGTGCTTAACCTTGTACCCTATGTTGCAGTACTCTGCACTCAATGCATGTATTGTAAAGTTGCAAGTCGTATAACACAAACATTTAGTTCAAATACTTACATGCATTTGATTTGGAAGAAACAAACATAGGAGGATGATAAAATTACCTTAGCAAGAAGGGCACGGGGGAAAACTTTGCTATCAGCTTCATTAGCTTGGCACAACCACACCAAACGTCCCTTCACAAATGCCCGTCCAGGTAATCTATACAAACATATACAATATTCATGGGTTGAAGTCGAACAATATCATGACAAGTCTAATTATTGAACATTGTATGTAACCTCCAAGCATGACAACTCCAACCATTCGTCATTGTAAGTAACCTCCAATCGTTCATTTTTATAATAAAAGGAAAGCTAATTATAGTTAGCATTACAAGAAGGGATCAAACTTGAAACCCAGTCTACAAAGTTAGAATGATATATCTGGTTGCCTTGTAATGCAGAGAAAAGAAGAGAAAGCCTTAAGTGCAAATTGACATGATTGACATAAAAAACTAAAATTGACCCTGAAAGATCAAAGAACAAGAGAGGAACTATCAACTCATGGAGTAGCAGAAAACTAGCTATGGTCATCGTGTTTGGATGATATGAGATATCCATACCCATTGGAATTCTTGTTGGAAAAATTAGCTGCCATCACTGATAATCTAGATTAGGTGGAGGCCATAATTTGATGCAGGAGCATCTTGGTAGCAAATAAATAAATGCTAATAAAATTTTGACTTTTTCTTTGAGATCATTCTCAAACAGTTATTTATGACTGCCACGATTTCAGGGGATAATCTCAGCTTTTTAGGGACTATTTGAAGTGCATTCATGCATTCAATCATATTTTCCTCTTTTCCTGGGAGCATTCTAGGATCCAGGTAATTTGGGGAATCCATAGGAGTTGCATTAATTCTCCTCAAGCATCTTCCATGCAAACTAGAAGATGTGACAGTCAAAAGCCAAGAATTTTGGGAGAAAAAGGGTAAACATGGTGATCTGGCATTTAATCAGCAAATAACTTCGGTTACACTCCAGTTCCTTGGCATCATTTTTATGGAGAGCTGGAATAGCATTGCATGGGAATGAGGAGATGGCAACATGTAGGATCAATTAAAATTTAAAATTATTGTTATATTCTGAATTTTAATTAATTATTAAATATAGTCAAACCTGCATCCAAAGTGTTGGATAAACAATATACTTTGGAGATGGCATTTTAGAAAAAGCTATTGTCAGAGTTTTGTCATACTGAGAAAAAACAATAATTGGTTGTAGAGAAAAGAATCTTAGCATCAACTAATTTGAGAAGGTTGCGGTCTCATGGAGGGGTTTCAAGAACTATTTTTATGGAGCAAGGGGTCTCACGAGGGAAAAAAAATGCTACAAGATTAATTAGAATTTGTTCCTGATAAAGCCCTACTTCCTAGTTTGTAAGGTTGCGGTTTCATGGGGGCTTCAAGATCAATTTTGAAGGAGCAAAGGTTCCATGAAGCAAAAAAAATATGCTATAGGATTAATTAGAATCTTTTCTTGAACAATAGCATCCCCTACTTTTTAGTTTGAAGATTTGAGCAGGTGCATTTGGGGTGGGGCTAGAAATCGTCCACTACCTAGGATTTTTTTCTACCACTTCTCAATCATTTGAGATTTTTAAATTCCCACCAATTAATTTTTTTATTATTTTATATTATTTATTCTGTTGAATTGAATATGCAAAATAATAAAATTCATGAGACCACCAGCTTCCATAAATTTTGGAGCTTAAAGTACACTACAAAATTCATGGGACCACCTACTTCAAAATATTCCTAAAAAATCTCAGCAGTATCCACTGAATTTTTTAGGAAGCCCCAGTGGAGGGGACCCAGCCCTAATTTTAAGGAGGTGCATTTGGGATGGGGCTAGAAATTCTCCCCATCAGCTTAAGAAATTTTCTGAAATTTTTGCTACTTGTCAATCATTTGGAGTTTTAAAATTCTTGCCAATTAACATTTTTTTATCATTTTATATTTATATACTTTGTTGAATTGAATATGAAAAATAATAAAATTCATCAAACCAACCACTTCTAAATTTTGAAGCTTAAACTTTTAAGATTAAGCTGCACTGCGAAATTCATGGGACCACTCACTTTAAATACCCCTAAATTATCTAACAGCACTCACTGAATTTTTTTAAGCAGCCCCTCTCCAAAGGACTGCACCCTGCTACGAAGCAAAAGGTGTTGTTGATGGAAGCCAAGACATTCAGAAGTAAAAGAGCGTGGTATATTGCTGCTTTTGTATTCTGGTAGATAATATATTAGATGTCAATAGAGTATAAGTTGGCAATATTAAACAATACATTTTAGTAGAATTATGCTCTTTTAACAATCATAAAAATTCGATCTTTGTAAATGGTTTGTGTTGGTGAAATATCTTAGAAAACTATATGTGATTTTGCTAGCAGCTTGATGTGTTGTTTCTATTGGGGGATTTACTTACGCTGCAAGGATTAGGCGATACTTAATTGGAACCCCTTCCTTGACTGCATCATAATTTGTTCAGTCCTGTTTCAATCAATAAAGCCCTAATTTGTTTAGTCTTGTTTCAATCAATAAATTCCTAATCCATGGCATGATTAAATAAGTCTATTTCTGTATATCTCTGCTTTATAAACAGCAGGTCCTTTGAATAAAAAATCAGAAGTTTCATCTATTTATTTGTTCTCTTCTCTATCTGCATTCCCTGTCACTGTTTTAGGCATGCTCATATTTTGAATATGGTATCAGAGCCAAGTTCACTGTGAAGAGAGTGTGAGAGGTAGGCCATGGATTGGAAAAATGTGTAACTTTAAAGCAGAGGTATACTCTCAAGTGGACAGATTCAGATTTTTCAAAAATGGCCGGTCAAATAGGTGAACAAATCAGAATGGTAGAGAAAAGCTCCACGGTCTACGTATGGAAGACAGTATGGAAGGTGAAGATGAACACGTTGTTCTTGGGAGCAGATCTGTGGAAGATCATTAATGAAACTGAATTGAACTCTATTAATGGAGATATGATCAAGTGGGAACAAACAGATGGCAAAGCATTAGCCACAATCTTTCTCAACTTGAAGGATACTCAATTACTACATATAAGCAGTCTGAAAACTTCAAAGGAGGCTTGGGATACATTTTCTCAAATGTTTGAGACGAAAAACATGACAAGAAGTTTGTACCTGTGAAGGCTGTGAAGGAAGTTCTTTTGTATACATATGGTTGATGACGAATCAATGTCATCACACATCAACAACTTCAAATCTCTGTTGAATTAGTTGGTCGCAGTTGGTTCTCCAATCTTAAAAGAGGATAACTTATGACTTTTATGGGGAATCTTCCTTAGTTGTTTGAAATCTTGGTGGTCCCTCTAGGCACACAAGCTGATCTCAAATTCCAAATTGCAATTGAGTTATTATTGTAGGGGTTGAGAAGAAAACACATGTGAATGAAGTTTAAAACTTCCACTACCTTGTATGTTGGAAAGAAAAGATACCCGAAGAAAGAGAAACCAGCCATTGGCTGGCTTCTTGCTGCAAGAGGAGTTGGGAAGAAAAGACATGCGAGTGAAATCTGAAACTCTCACCTTCTTGTATGTTGGAAAGAAAAGATATCCGAAGAAAGAGAAAGCGGCCACCACCGACGGTGAAAGTTCTCCAAAGAAGAAATTTATATGACTATCGGAAGAAAGGCAACAAATCTTAAACCCACAAGCAAACACAACAAATGAAGGAGCTGAAGAGTCTAAGCTATTCGTAACTGCGTTGGCCATCACTTTAAGTGATCAAAACCTCTAGTATATTGATTTGGAAGCCTCACAACATATGACACCATGTAAAGATTTATTTGTCATATATCAGAATCTCTAATTAGAAGGTTTATTGGGTGATGACTAAAATCACAAGATCTATGGTGAAGGAGTGATTTTGGTAGAGCTCTCAGATGGTGTATGCAAACATGGCCATAATGTTCTACATGTTTCCAGGTTAACCAAAAATCTGTTATCTGTTTTGCAATTACAGACGTGGGAATGGAAGCGGAGTTTGACTCAAGCATGTACATGCTGAAGAACAATGATGGAAAGCTCGTAGCAAAGAGAGTGGGATGTGTTAGCCTATACAAACTGTGCCATTAGGTGTGGAAGAGCATGTTGTTGTTGCAAGAAATCTACAAGGAAAACTTGATACCATTTGAAGATGCATTTTGGGCAAGCATCAAAGGACAAATTTCTAACATATGCAGGCCGATGCAGACCATGTCAATCGGAGGAGATAAGTATTTTACAAATTTCACCAATCATTACTCGAGGTATACATATGTTTCCTTCATTAAACAACGGTCTGAAGTTTTTGATAAGTTGAAATGCCTCAAGAGTCTTGTGGAGAAACAAACAAAAAAATGCATAAAGAAGCTTAGGAGTGACAGTGGTGGAGAGTACAACTCACAAGAGTTTGAAACATTCTATATGAATGAGGGAATCCAAAGACAATGGACATCCCCATACAACCTCGAACATAATGGAGTTGTTGAATGAAAAAACCAAATGCTAGTTGAAGAAGCAAGGAGCATGCTGAACCATGTTGGACTATCAGATGGTTTTTGGGCTGATGCTGTTGCTACTGCAGCATAGGTTGGTAATAGAAATTCAACCAAGGCAATGATTGGAAAAACTCCAGAATAAGTTTGGTTGGGGACTATAACCCATATTCGTGTATTTGGGTGTGGAACATCTGTGCACATGTGCCCAATGACAAAATGAAGAACTTGGACATGAAATGTCAGAAGTGCATCTTTCTTGGAAATGTGTCGAGAGTTAAGGGCTATAAGGTGTATTGAATAAAGTGGGAGACAACGAGCATCCTACAACTAAGCTGAGTTCTAACTAGTGCAACCACTATAACGAAGAGATTGATCAAGGTAGTTATGAAGAAGGAGGTGGACAACCTAGTGAAAGAAGAATAAGGAGTTGATGGTGTATGTTAATTCTGAAGAAGAAATTGCAAACATCTAGGAAAGGATTAAAAAAGCCTTTCTTAAAAAATAAGGAATATAAGCATCCTTTGTAGTTAAACTACAGTCTTGAAGCAAATAAATGAAAAGAGGCATTGAATTCTAAATGATATTATTGATCAACAAGACAAATAATTTAACCACACACCCTCTAGGGAGAAAAACTATGGGGTGCAAACGATTGTTAAAAATACTCCAAGCAAATGGACCATTGATCTATACAAGGTTCAATTGGTAGCCAAGGCTATTTACAAGTAGCGGGTATTGATTATCATGATGATTTGTCACCTATGTTTAAACTCATATCCATTCGAGTTTTGCTTCTTGTTTAACTTCGAAATTCATCAAATAGGTGTCAAAACTGTATTCCTTAATAGAGAACTCAAAGGAGATATCTATATGGACCAACTAAAAGGAATTATGGTTCTAGGGAATGAAGAGGTGGTGTACAAGCTATAAAAGACCCTATATGGACTGAAGCAATCACCAAGAGCATTGGTACCAGTGAATCAACAAGTATCTCTATTCTGTTGACTTTATAATATGTAATGCTAATCCAAATATTTGTGCTGAGAACAGATTGTTTGAAGATCATAATTGCATTATATGTTGATGACACAATAATTGCAAGTAATGATCTTAAGATATTAAATGCTACAAAGGCAATGTTAGCTTTTGAGTTTGAGATGGTAGATCATGGAGAGATACACCATCATATGGGTATTTAAGTGCAACAAAAGAGTTGTTCTTGTATTTGAAAAGGTTTGCTATGGATATGAACAAACTAGTAAGCACACTTATAGAAAGTAGTGTCAAACTAATTGTCGATATGTCTCCACAAACTATCGAAGAGTAAAGCAAGATGACAAGCATCTCATATCAAAGTGCAGTGAGCAACCTTATGTACACAATGGTCTACTTAAGAACTAACATTGCATGTATAGTGGGAGTAGTGAACTACTAATCGAATCCAAGAGCACAACATTGGACTACTGTGAAAAGCATCTTCAAGTATTCGAAGGGGACAGCCTTTCATGGAATTTGTTTTCAAGGAAACAAAGTTGTTGCACTGCTTGTACAAGTGATGGTTGATTGGGAAGGTGATGCTGATAGTAGAAGATCAATGACCAGTTATTGTTTTCAGATTGGAAATGGCTCAGCAAGTTGGGAAAGCAAGAGGCAACTAATGGGTTGATTTGTCCAACATAAATGCTAAATATATGGCAGCAACACAAGCAACGAAGGATGCAGCTTGCCTGAGGAAGTTGCTCAAAGATTTGAGATATGAACAACCACCTGCTCTCATATACTCTGCCAATCAGAGTTGTACAGCTCTAGCAAGAAATCCCAACTGCCATATGAGAGTAAAACATATTTAAAAATTCAACACCACTTTTTTCACAAGAAAACCGAAGATGGATAAGTGGAGTTTGAAGTTTTGTCGCACTGAAAGCATATATGTTGACATGTTCATTTAAGGTCTCCCAATGCTCAAACATGAAATGTGCGTTGCGAAGACTGGAATTGTGAACAACCAGCAACCAATAGATGTTGGCTAAAATGGGAGTGTTGGAATAATTATCTGCCATCACTGGTAATCTACATCAGGTAGAGAGTAAGTTAATAGATGCTAAATCGGTAGTAATTTGTTCAGTTCTATTTCAGTCAATGAAGTCCTAATTTGTTCAATCTTGTCTCAGTAAGTAAATCTTTAATCCATGGTATGATTAGAAGAGTCGATTTCTGTATACCTCTGCTTCAACAGCAAGTCATTTGAACAGAGTTTTCATCTATTTCTGTGTTCTTCTCTTCTCTATCTGCATTCTCTGTCACTGGTATATGCAGGGTTATATTTTGAATAAATCCGTACAAAACAAACATCAATAGATTTACAATTAATGGTTGATCGAATTCCACTTGCAGTAGCAGCATGCATGGACCTTATTGTCAATGCAATTCCTAATCTGGTGGTGTTCGAGGCATTTAGGAATCGTAACCCACTGGGGCTAGAAAGTTCTATAACTCATTGTGTTTAATTTCCACAAGGACAGGAACTTCCCTCAATTCCCTGAAATTCTGCAACATCTCTTCCCAAAATTGAGTTACTCATCCTTTAACATATGACCTTGATTCATTCGCCCTGTGAAGCCTCTGATGAATCTTCTTTCACTGGCGAATATAGTACAGAATTTCAAATGATATGCCCTATGGAAGGGCTGGAAACTGCAAAAGGAATGTTGATCCTCGGCTTGTGCAATTTGCTCCAACACCATTGCGTATATTCTTGAACACAATATAGCTTTTATAAAGCTTGTCAAATATGACATTAAGTCATTCAAATTTTCATTATATCTCAATTTAGCTTCTCACTGATGTTTTGTATATTTTTGTTTCATTTTTCGATGCTGACAGAATTGAAGAATGCATGTATTGTGAAGTTTGCTTTTTGAAGACAGGTAAGGATTTGATAAAATCAATAGTTCAGGAGTAATGGATCTAGGAAATTATATCCTTCGAGGGTCATGGGACAACTTGATGGAGCAATGGATTGTTGTCAAATAATTCAGGGGATCTATAATTTGGGAGTTCAAGGAGGTGGTAATCTAGGAACTTGGAAATTCAGCTTAGGAACTATGCCTTTTTAAAGGTTACGAGGCAGCTTGAAAGATTTAAAGTTTCAGATTTGTTTCTTCAAAGAAAAACTTGTAAAAAATATGTATTTGTTTGTTTCAAACATGTTTTGTTGTGTGGGAAGTAAATTTAAGCGGGGTATTGGAATATTAAGTTTTACATTAATGAAGTCACCTTAATGACTTGTTTATTTTTTATTTAATTAGTTATATTCGGATAAGATGATAGTTTGAGAAATTATATTTGAAAGGCTTTATAAAAATCAAATTATAATACATTTTCAGATAGACTCAACAATATTATTATTATCATTTTAAATTTAATACTATACAAATGTAAATGCTATTTCCAATAATTATTAAATTTTCCAGTTAAGTGGAATGGTGAAGGATTCTTTGGCCCGGTATGGTATGTGGGAATGAGCTTCAATGCCATCTCAACATGAGAATAAGCAAGCTTCTCGTGATTACGTCGAACAAGTTATTTAGTGATAACGTATAATCGGAGTTTAATTTTAAAGAAATCTGAACAGATTTTTGCTCACTATTATACTTTCAAAATATATTTCAGAAACTTAGCTCATAGTTCTTGTTGTTTAGCACACTATTAACCAAAGGTTCTCGAATTCATATACAGTAGGCCGAAACCGTTCCGACCAAAATCCCCATAAATAACTCCGTACGGTCTGTTTCATTAGACTGGCAGCAGTATTACTATAAAATATTATTTTTACCTATTTATTTGTTCGGAGATTCCCCCGATACAACAGAGGCATTCACAGACCGTCGAGGGTATTGTATATTTTACGTCTTTCTATTTACTATGGTACACGTCTGACGAGGGTCTGGCAGTGGGCCCCATAAAGCGCTGTCAATGCGATCCAGCTGTTGCCGCGCTACATTTGGCGGAGAATAGAGTGAGCATATCTCGAATCTTTATATGCTTAAAAGTGGGCCCACTCCTATGTCGCAGCTACGGCTAGACCTAAATCTTCTGTAACACTGTCGCACGACAAACCTTCCCTACCCTCTCCCTACCTCCCACCCTTGCAACTTTCCTAAATGCAATTTTCCGTGGCAGGCGACGTAGCCGATTCTACGTTTGTTAACGTTGCTGTTTTCCTGCAACCTTTTACTCGGATGCAGCTTTGCAGCTCTGTACTCACTGCCTCTCTTTAAAGCTTTAAAGATCACAGCAGTTCTCTGTTTCAGAACACGTATTCATTGTTTTATTCAATAATAGTTTTCGACAAAGTTACAGAGCTTACGTGTACGTTACCATGCTACACGATTTAGTGTATGTGAAAAAATCCAAAACGTAAAATTCACTGGAATGCTTGGAATCCAAAATGGATCGTTTTTATGCGTACGATGAACTGTTATTCATAGGTGTTTCTGTTTAGTTAGCAGAAGCATTGTTTTAGATTGAAATAAGCAGTGGACAGACTACCCTCCATGGTAGGTTATGGACAGTTATGTATTGATGACAGAGTGCAGTTTCAGTTTCAGTTTCTTAGCTAGAAAGAATATTTAAGATCATCTACATCTAGCGTTGAAGTGATATAAATGCTTGAGCAATAGAATTTAATGGAAAGAGTTAATACCCACCCGACAGCAGGAGCAAAAGTGTAGGACATGCAGACCAAATAGTACCACTCTGTGTCGGTGAGATCCTCAGGGGACAGTGCAGCACAGGGCCTTCTTGTAGGCTGATTCGTTTCCCCCACAGACAGAGACTCGTAAAGCTCCCTCAATTGGACACTTCTCTGTAAGCAAAGCTCTTCAGGGCTCAGCTCCATCGGCTGCACTGTTTTTCTCGTCTTTATATCTCCATTGTAGTATCCTTCGCTCCATTCCAGTACACTGCTTAATGTAAAAAAAAACACACACAGACAGATAGACTATAATCACACCAACCACCTTATAATCAAAATCTAGTAACACAATGAATACACATGTATGCTTAAATACCCTTCATGGGGAGAGAGCTGCCAGAAGATGGAGTATGTCCACTGTATGCTCTGTACAAGAGCCTCTAGTTGGGTTTTAATGAGTTTGTTTCGGTCTAGGGCATCTGTTCCAGAAGAAGAAACCATAGCCATCGGCACAGCCACACACATTCCTCCACCTCACTATTGCATCTCGCAACACAGAAATGGTACTATATCAATCGTTCAACGTGTGCAGTCACAAAGAGTAGCAGCAGCAGCAGCAGAAGAAGAAGAACTTGATACAAGCTAAGGCCTTTGCACTAATAATGTGAAACTTGTGCCTTCAATGGCCCTTGTCTTTGTCTTCTTGTTTGCTAGTAGATTACAGTGTACTATACGGCCTACACTTTTTAACTGCTTTGGGATTCTGGGCTTTGTTTTCTTGCTTACCCGGTGGTTTCACAATGATTTTTTAATTGCCAATTCTTAATTTTGATTATCATATGATTCCGGGCTTATTTATCCTGAAAGAAGCCCCCCACCTAATTAAACGCCTCTGAACAACAGCTGCTGCTGCTGACGGTTCTCAGGACAGTCTCTACATGTAAACCATAAGTCAACAATGCGTTTTGACCGGCTGGCGGCTCCTCTGATTAATAGCCACTTTTCTCACGTGGGCAACTTGATAGCAACACAGAAAAGCAAACAAAACTGTCTCTTTCCGTCATTTTTCACGCCTTTTCACACAGTAATCCAAATCCAACTTCAGGCGGAAAATTTATCCATGAATAGAGACTCAGATCGTCACCGTGTTCGTCATTAGGAGAAGATTACTTCATGCAGAAGTAAAATTAATTCCAAGTAATCAGTAGCTGCACAGGACCATTTTTTGAAAATAGAGCCTTTCCAATTATTTCTAAAAGTACTTAGAGTGAGTTCTCCCACATAAGTAAAACCAGACATTTGAGTCACATCCTAACTTTGATGGCCGTATAACTTTTTATTTATTTTAGCAAGACCACTGGGAGATTTTAAATATATAGTTTATATTATAATAATTTTTAATTGGGTATAATTTTAATTATATCATTTTTTAAAGATCAAATTTTCACAAGTATGATATAAAAAATGAGGTTGGAATCCAGACAGTTTTGACAGAATGGACATCTCTAAACATTCAGTCAAAGAGATATTGGGTAGCATGGATTTGCACTCCCATACCAAATAGTAAAATGAGTTCGTAAATGTAATAATTTTTAATTGTGTATAATTTTGATTATGTCATCCATCAAGGATCAAACTTTCACAAGTATGACATAAAGATTGAGGTTGGGATTTTTCTCCAGGCAGCTTTGACATAATGGATATCCTTAAACTATTAACCAAAGAGATATTAGCATAGATTCACACTCAAATAGCAAAATGAACTGGTAAATGGTATAAAATCTTTTATATTGTAATAATTTTAATTGGGTATAGTTTTGATTATGTCATCCATCAAGGATCAAATTTTCACAAGTATGATATAAGGATTGAAGTTGGGATCGTGCCCTTGACAACTTTGACAAAATGGATACCCCTAGACTCTCATCCAAAGAGATATCAGCATAGATTCATACTTTCGTATCAAATAGCAAAATGAACTCATAAATGATACAAATTTTTTATATTATAATAATTTTTAATTGGGTATAAATCTTGATTATGTCACTCATCAAGAATCAAACTTTCACAAGTTTTTTTTTTTTATTGGAATAAAAGCTTTTATTAACAAAGAAAAAATACAAGTAAAAAAAACAAAGAAATAGGAGTATGCTGGGAAGGTACCTCCAGCAAAAACAACCTCCTATTAACCAACAGCACAACAAAACCCAAACCAAGAAGAAACCAGCATGAGAACAAACAACCCATATACATGCAAAAAGACTTTGCCATAGTGCATAACTCGCGTAGCCTGTATACTTAGCAGCTCACTTTTTAATTTGCAGCTGTGATAGATTTCATGTGCATTTTCAGTGATCAACCTCAACAGAAAAACAGAACAGCAGCCTTCAAACAACAGAAGCTTCAAGGAAAATCATCAGCTGAAAACAAATCTCATAACAAATTGTGACCAACCCAATTCACCACCTCCAAGAAAGTGCACAATAGTTGAATCTTCAGAGCAACATTGTTAGAATTTCCAATCTCTGTCAAAGCAAAGGATGTGGAAAACAAGGATGAGGACAACACCTACTCCAGTACCACTCACCACAGCAGCCACTGCCACCAACTCTTGCAAGAAGGGTGTTAATCTCCAGCTCTAACAAGGGCCCTCGAGCTGCATCTAAGACCAACAGTTTTTTCCTCAAACATATTGAACTGCAATTGGAGAACACTCAACAGGGACTTGAGATCCTGATTGCTGTGGGTAACGGAGTGCAAGAGGGTGAGATGAGGAGAGAGGCTTGTGCAAATCATCAAGCTTTCCAATTGAAGGGTATAGAACGCAAGAGAGAAGGTCGCAGAACAATGAATTTTCCAGATGTGCTTTAAGACAATGTGTCTAAAGGTTTGAGTCACAACATTATGTTGTGAAGAGAGGCCAAGAAGTGCAGCTTTCCAAGACCACACCTTAGGACAAAGAGCCGAAAGATTAGAGAAGAGATGCTTCCAAAGATGTTGGGCATGAGGACAAGACCAGAAAGCATGTTTAATTGTCTCTTTTTTAGCACAGAAAGGGCAAGATAATGATGGGGAGATGAAGGAAAGGTGTTCACCAATTGGTAATTTGACATGAAGAATTTTCCACGCTGTTAATTGAGCTTGGGCATCAACTTTAGAATTCCAAATACGAGCACTCAACTTGTTCCACTTAGACTGGGAGAACTTGCAATGCCATTTAAGGTTGAGACGAGAAGATAGGCAAATGGAGGGTAAGAGTTGTTTATAGATGAGCTTAAGAGGGAAAGCACAAAAGTTTCGGTTGCCTGGCCATTTCCAGTCAGAAAGAAAATTGTCATGGCAAGGGGTGGACAACAGGCTTATAAGCTCAGGGGAGACAAGCTGATGGATTTGCAAAATCAATGGCCTATACGCGGGAGAGAGTCGGAATTGAGAATGAATGGAATGCCATGGTTTCCAATTAAAGCTCACCAGATCCCATAAATCACGAAAGGTTTGAATGCCTTTTTTGAACAACAATTTACCCTTAACAACTCTATTAGCAGCAAGTGGAAGATTGTTAAGCTGGACCAAGCGGTTCCACCAAATGGATGAAGAAGCAAAACTTAATCCATGCCTCAAGGATTGATCATACCAAACTAATTTTTTAGAAGTAATCTGTCGGGCATGTGCAGGATCATGGTATGCCAAAAAGTGGCAATGGAGAAAAAAATACGTGTTTCTACGACTCAAAAACGCGAAAATGGTGAGTTGACTTTTTGGAGCTGGGGTGACTACCGAGGCAGAGGGAAAACTTAGTTTTAGGAATCGGATATCCGATCCAAATTGGATGATTGAAGTATATAAAAAAACACTCATTCCGATCCAGACAAAGGGAAACTTAGTTCTGGGAATCGGATATCCGATCCAAATCGGATATCCGATTAAGTATATATATAAAAAAAGGCCCGCGACCAACAGTCATTCTCATTTGTTTTCGGCTCATCGGCGGCGGGCGCACAGTGGAGAGCGAAATCCGATATCCGATTTGGAGTCCATCTCTAACAGGTAAAGTTCTTTATTTTTTATCAAATTTTCAATTAGATTTGTTTATTTTTAGTTGATTTTTTTCAAAATATTGTTTTTTGGTAGAAAAACTAGGGTTTTTTGGTAGATTTACAAAAAACCATAAAAAATTGAAGAAAAATAGTAAGAAACTACTTTTTTTAAAAATGTAATGGCATTTCCATAGCATACAGACATTGAGAGCAAATAAAATACAAAGAGTTCAATCCATGAATTATAGAAAATAGATTTTTGTTGGTTATATTCATATCGCTGATTACATTGCACAAAACATACTACAACTGCATAAATATCAAATGGTGACAGTTGTCGATGCTACCACATTTTTCATACATGTCTACCAAAGCATTTTATCTAAGCGGTTCAACGCCTTGCTGCTATGGCTAAAACCCCTAAAAGCGGTGCTTATGAACAAGTTATGGATGCTTGGAAAAATATATCAAAGCATAATAGTAAGCAATAGCATAGACAAGGCAATGAACTGTTTCAAAAAATGCCTCAAAGAAATGTGGTCTCATGGTGATGGAATGCCATGACAATCCATAGCAATTTGCTTGTCATGGCATTAGTTATGGCATTCCATCACCATGAGACCACATTTCTTTGAAGCATTTTTTCAAATAGTTCACTACCTTTTCTATGCTACCACATTCTTCATACATGTCTACCAAAGCATTTTATCAAACAGTTCAACGCCTTCATGCTATGGGTAGAAGCCTAAAACAAGTGCTTTCGAACAAGCTATGGATGCTTGGAAAAAATCTACCAAAGCATAATAGTAAGCAATAACATAGACAAGGCAGTGAATTGTTTGAAAAAATGCCTCAAAGAAATGCAGTCTCACATTGATGGAATGTCATGACAATCCATGGCAATTTGCTTGTCATGGCATTCGTCATGCCATTCCATCACCATGAAACCACATTTCTTTGAGGCATTTTTTCAAAGAGTTCACTGCCTTGTCTATGCTAACACATTTTTCATACATGTCTATCAAAGCATTTTATCAAACAGTTCATTGGCTTGCTACTATGGCTAAAAGCCTAAAACAGGTGCTTTGGAACAAGCTATGGATGCTTGGAAAAAATCTACAAAAGCATAATATAAAGTAAAGCAATGTATAAGACAAGCAGGTGAATTGTTTGAAAAAATCACCTCGAAATCTTGATCTCACACGATGATGGAATACCACTTGACTTAACAATCACTTCTCCAATTTGCTTGTCATGGCATTCCATCTGTTCATTTCTTTGAGACATTTTTTTCAAGTTCTTTACTTGCTGTCTAACTACCACATTTTTTCATACACATGTCTACCAAATCATTTTATCAAGCAGGTTCATTGGCTTTGCTATGGCTAAAACCTAAAGCGAGGTGCTTTCAAAACAAGCTATGGATGCTTGGAAAAAATCTACCAAACATAATATAGTAAGCAATAACATGAATAAGCGGTGAATTGTTTGAAAAAATGCCTCAAAGAAATACAGTCTCAGAGTGATGGAATGCCATGACAATCCATAGCAATTTGCTTGTCATGGCATTTGTCATGGCATTCCATCACCATCGGACTACATTTCTTTTGAAGTTCCCTCAAAGAGTTCAACGCCTTATGTCTATACTACCATTTTTCATACATGTCTACCAAAATCATTTATCAAATAGTTCGGTGCCTTCTTTGCTATGGCCAAAAGCCTAAACGGTGCTTTCAAACAAACTGGATGCTTGGAAAAAATATACCAAAAGCATAATATAGTAAGCAACCAATAACATAGACAGCGGTGAATTGTTTGAAAAAATGCCTAAAAGAAATGTAGTCTCAAGGTGATGGAATTCCATGACAATCCATAGCAATTTACTTGTCATGGCATTCATCGTGGCATTCCATCACCACGAGACTACATTTCTTTGAGACATTTTTTTCAAGCAGTTCACTGCCTTGTCTATGCTACTGCATTTTTCATACATGTCTACCAAAGCATTTTATCAAACAGTTCATTGCCTTGCTGCTATGGCTAAAAGCCTAAAGCAGGTGCTTTCAAACAAGCTATGGATGCTTGGAAAAAATCTATCAAAGCATAATA
>VDFB02192839.1:0-13340 GCA_007258455.2 Sequoia sempervirens
AAATGCCACGTTTCAGAATCTTTTTGTTGCATCAGTCTTTTTGAATCATTGCAGGGAGTGGCACAACCCATGCCTAGGGAATCTTTTCTATTAGCTAGCATTCAGGTAGTGGAAAGATCTATTTATACTGCTCAATCTCTCTGAAAAAGGGTTCAAAAATACATAGAAAAAAGATAAAAAGACTCTCAGCCTTTGCACTTTTTTTAAGATTATTATGTTAAGACTAATGGAATGTGCCAATCTATTCAGCCTTTCTATTTTTTTGGTTAATTGATAAAACATTATACTATTCTAGTATTGTTGTAGTGAGTATTTTATCATCAAATCTTTCATTCAATGAAGGCATATGGAAGTCATATTATGCTATTTGATTAATTTCCTAAGAATTTTATCTCTATTTTTTGTTATTTTCGGGCATACCGATCACTGAATGGGCCCTCAAATCTCATTCGAAAGGAAGATTTCTCGTGCCTATTTACTTAAATCTTGGTGCATCTTCTTATATTATATTTTATTTTAATATATCTGCTTCCTTTTCCCTTTTCACCCCCCAATACATGGAAGATTCAACTTCTTTAAAACCAAGAGGTTACTCAGTTTAGCACAATTGGTCCCCCCATTAACTGAGTTTCCCAAAAGGCTATGTACCTAGTAATTTTAGGCATAAATAGATCCCTTTCTAGAAATTAGTGGGAGGATTAATATTATTCAATATGTTCACCTATTACAAAATAATACATTTAAATATAGTGAGAATACCTACTAAATTGCATATCTTCATCATACAATCACTTATTAATAAGATTTTACTTCAAACTATTGCTATAAAACTTGATTCATTCAACACATGTATGGAAATAAATAATGAATCTCCTAAAATAGATAATGTTGAATCTTGAGGCAATTATATAAATCATGAACTTGAACCTCCTTGTATCTTCAAAGGAAACTATCTTCTTACACACCTTTACCTCCTTTCTTGTGCATCCCAATTGCACTAGATTAATTTGTAAGAGAAAAATCTTGTCTATGGAGGTAAGAAACTAGATTGTACTAGAAGAAGGTTGTATTGAATTGCAGCAAATTCTCTTTTTTTATTATTATTGGCCAAGATTGGTTGCAATCATTTCAAACACCAAAGGATTAGCAACTTTTAAAATGTTAGTAGAATTAGGATAAAATTGGTACATTTTGGCATTGAAAATCTTCTAGATTTGATTCTTAATTATGTATTATCTAGAGATCATCTTTCTTAAGTTATTAATTATTTACTATCTAGGGATTTTTATTATTATTTCACTCTTGGTATTTTCAATTTTTTAGTTGAACATATCCTTGTTGGGAGTCCCAATAATTATTGTCACAGTCATCAACCTATTATACAATCACCAAGACCACATAATAATTTAAGAGTACCCAAGCTTAAGGTAGACGTTGGTTTTGGGAAGCACCACCAGGGGATAAATAAAGTTCAGAAAAAAATTGTGATTTTTTAAAACACTTTAGCCCACCAGTTGTAAGAGGCTTTTGTTGGCACCACCACACTATGGCAATTTGATAGATTACAAAAAACTTGTTGTGGTAAGAAAAAAGAATAATTCGCTACCTTACAAGAGGTAGCAAAGAAGGATAAAAATATCTCAATGCAACAAAGAATCCACCACAATGACATCAACACCTTTGCAATCTGATTAAAAAATTATAGCCACCTTTTACTCCTTGCATCAAGTAAACTAACACATGAAAGTTCACAAGTTGCACTTCTCAACTTCGTACTTTAACACACTACATTTTGCATCATTCATATCTCTCGCATCTATCTCAACATGCTTCAACAACTCAAATCATATTGTCTTCAACCTTGAAACCCTCCTCCAAGGTCTTCTATACACATCAAATGTGCAAATTCAAATTAGGTCAGCACCAAAATACTTTTGTGTTGGATAGAAGTGAAAGAAAACCATATCAAACCTTAGTTGGGACCTAAATCTATAACACCACATGCTACTATAAGCAACAATTATCCATCACATGTAGTGTAAACACCAAGTCAATCGCTACCCATGCAAACACCATTAAACTTTTAGATACACTCTTCCTCAAGCCCAAGAATGAATTAAGAACCACACCATGCTTAAACATGATATAGATTATCAAACAAACACCTTGAATTCCAACAAAATCCTTCACAACAACTTCCACCTGAAGAATGTACACATCTAGTACATCCACACAACTCTGTCATACACTGTAACTCAAAGAACCATCTTCCAAAGCATGAGACCTCAAACCATCTTGAATAAATAAAGATATCAACTCTAACAAAACTCCTTAAGAATTGCAAGACATGAAACCACTCTCCAAAGAAATGCGGAGCAAAGGCATTTTTCTCATACACCTCTTTAATGCATAGTTCACACACTAGTGAACATAACTTCTTTTGTACAACAATCCAGCACACCAACTCTTGAATAAAACACCTCTGAACACCTCTCACCAACATATTCAAATCACACAAGTAGATATTCAAACTAGAAAAAATGTGGAGCAAAACCAGAATACAACCTGTCACCCAAAATACCACTACAGCACACAATTTCCTCTTTTTATCAAGTTTTCTCAAAAGCACTTGGAAAAAAAGCATCAAAGACACATCCTCACCATCTTCAGTACTTCCTCATCTATAGAAGCTTATCAAAGCAACACTAGAGGTTGACACCAGTAGCTTTACTAATGACAACATAATGCAACTAATCAAAACATGGCTAACATCAATTTCTCATACTTTTCCAACACTCTTATCCAACAATAGACATCAATGACAACACAGACTTGTTGAGGGTAAATGCAAGAAGATGAGTTTTTCCTTTGACAAAAAAAAGAAATTGGCTTCAAGAAAATGGGATCTCGTTTAGGTTCAGGATTCCGAGCCTAAACAAGATCTTATTTTTTCCCTTTTTACAAAACAAGATCCCATTTTTTAAAAATGGGATCCCGTTTTGGAAATTTCCCAGTTTTGGAAAATTTTCCATTTTTGGAAGTTTTCAAAATGGAATCCATTACTTGAAAAACTTCATTTTGAAAAGTTTTTAAATGAGATCTGTTTGAAAACTTTCTAAAATGAATTTTTTCCATTTTGGAAACTTTCAAAATGGGCTTCTTAGAAACTTTCCATTTTGAAAAAAAATCTATTTTTGAAAATTTTAGCGAGATCCTATTTTGAAAATTTTCCAAAAATGGAAAATTTCCATTTTGGCAATTTTAAAATGAGATCCACGTTTCGTAAAAGCATAAAAAAAATTTTTTTTTATAAATGGGATCCCATTTTTTAAAATATGAATTTTTGGTCGATTTTTTGCTTTGTTTTTTGGTTAGAAAAGGTTTGGGGATCGGAACCTAGCTTTGGACCTAGTTTGACTGCAAGTTGAAGGTCCTGGTAATGTCACAAGAAAATAGTGTATTTGGGCATATGTCTAAAGACTCATTTTGCAGAATTTTTTGATGAAATTAAAACCCATTATAGATGAGATGTGTAGATTCCAAATATGTAATTTTTTTTACAATTGATTAATTTTTTTTTTTTCAATTAATTTTGATGAAACAGGTCCATAAACTTGAATTATTAGGGTTTTTTAGCATTTTAATAACTTTTTATTAACATAATTTTTTGAAAACGAATTGTATGAAAGTGTACTTCAGAAAATTCTTTTCAATTTAAAAAAAAAAAAATTCAAAAATGATAAGTTTAAGGTCATCTTATGTGTGTACTAATGATTTTTCAAAACACCAAATATGCCAATAAAAATTAACAAAAAAAAAATCAATAAAAAATTACAAAAAGATATGGAAAGCATGCTTTAGCAAGTTACAAATCTTTTCCCAAAAGGATTTAGAATAATATGATTATTTAGGTCAAAATATGGATGATGTACATGTGCATGGTATGATAAAAAAAAGTTACTTTTAAATAGTGATTTTTAGAAATACTTATTGAAAATCAATTTGTATCATCTGGGTAGTGAAATAAATTACATATTTGGAAACTAGACTTTGAATACTACATTTTATGAGCAGTGACTTTTTTAAAATTTCATCTCTAAGTGCTTCAAATTTTAAGGTCAAATGTGTCAAATTTTAAAAACCAAGGAAAACACTTCCACTAAATAGCCAAAGAGTGGATTCAACTTATTGCCAACACATTTGACATCAATGACAAAATCAACTGCTCATACCTACAACAATCTCCCCCTTTTTCATTAATGACAACACATGATGTGGGGCGGGTGTAAAAATTTGGGGGCCCAAAAAGTGGCCAATTTTTTTAAAAAAAAATTGAAAGGCTATAATGTGAGCATATTATAATGCACTCACATTATGGCTTAGTGTGATTGAGCCTAAAGCTCAGTCACATCAAGCATATAATTCTCTTGTGTTATAATGCGAGCATGTTATGGATTATTAAAGCAAAAAAAAGAAAATCATTTCATTTTATTTTCATTGTGTTTTCTTGCATGTGGCCAGGAAACCCTACAATTATGCACTCGCATTTTGGAAGGATCAAAACTTGCAATTTCTTCATTGAATCTTTGCAATTTCGTCACTAGGATGCCACCACATCAACAAGGAGGTCAAATAAGTAAGCATTGTTTTTTTGTGAATGTGTTGTTAAATAGGTAATTTTAGGTTGTTTTTTATGTTCATTTCTTTAATTTGTAGGAGATGATAATAAACCTCAAAATCCTCAACAACCATAGTAACAAACACACAAACAAAATTCTCAACAACCACAACAAAATCCTCCACCAATTCCTCAACATCCTCCTAGTACTTAGCAACATTTAATGGGAAATTTTGACAACAAAAAACAAATTGAGGAGTTAATCATGAGGTTGAACGATCCTTTAAGTTCAATCATGGAAAGAACACTTGAAAATTCACTTCAAGACATGTTAACACATGTAGATGCAACCAACAAACAATTAAGTGGTTGGGCAGATAGGAGGCAAGCGTGGAGAAATTTTTATGTAGATAAATTATCATATAAAGAAGTAAAAGATGAGAAAATTAAAAAATATAATTTGTGCTCACTATTCATTGATCCATGCACAAATCAAAATCTTGACCTTAATGTCAAGAGGTTTCCTATCCATTGGTTCCACCACCAAGGGATTAGGAACAATTTTTGGGATAGGTGGTGGATGGTTTTTGACTATCCACCATGCAACAATAATGAGGTCCCCAATATTTCTTGAGGAAACTCTACTGCGATTTCATCCTCAACAAAATCTCCAACTATTTTGATATGAGGTACTTTCAGGGGAGAGGTGGAGGGTTAGCACAGGATAGACCAGGTGCACATCAGAATCCTCAGTGGAAAGGGAGATGATGTCTTGCTAGGCTAGCTCATGAGAATTTCGTTATCCCTTCCGTCGCGGAGAGTGTTGAGGTGGAAACTTTGCAATCTATCAGCTCTTTGACCCAAAGTAGCATCCAACATGCTAGTCCTATAGTACAACACCATCCAAGGGAGATTTTGAAGGGTAGGCTTCCACCCCATTCTTTTTAGTTTTGTGTATCAACTTGTACATATGACCCCATAGACGCTCAGAAGGACACTCAGAAGGTTGGTGCACAAGATACATCTACAGGTGCGGAGATGGCAATGGTAGATGAAATTTTAAATGAGGCTTTTCATGTCGATACTCAGGTAAATTTTAGCATGTTCATTGAATTTAATTTATTAAATTTCATTTTTGAAATTCAAGATTAACTAATTTAGTTTAATGATTATAATAAAATTTCAGGGTCATAGTGTTGATACTGAATACACTAGCCCTCCACCTATTTATTACTCCACTGCATCTACCGCTGAGGTATGTCACTAGTAAACAATTATAAATATTATAGGTGAATAGAATTGTTATATGAATGATATTCTAATATCTGATTTTGGATGTTGAATAGGCTAATATTGTAGGTTTCATGAGAACACCTCCCGGTGCCATTGGAGTTGTACAAACCTTCTCGTAGGTAATAGAATAAAGAGTTTAATTAATTAATTGTACTTAAAAGATTTGTGTAGTTTATATTCATATCATTGATTACATAGTATTGCACATCTTCAAACCCAACTTGCATTACTTCACATTGCATAACTAATAACTAGATGTTGATAGATGACAAATTTTCAATTACAATATAGTTTTTTAGAAAGTCAACATAAGCAATGATGCAATTACTTTACATAGCATAAGTAATAACTAAGAGCATCTTCCAATTGCATTTTCTTATCATGAAATTCAATGAGACCACTTTTTATTAAGTCATTTTTTCAAATAGTTCATTGTCTTGTCTATGCTATGGATGCTTGGAAAAAATCTATGAAAGAATAATAGTAAGCAATAGCATAGACAAGGCAATGAGTTGTTTGAAAAAATGCCCCAAAGAAATGTGGTCTCATGGTGATGTCCATCACCAAGAGACCCAATTTTTTTGAGGAATTTTTTCAAACATCTCACCGCTTTTTCTATGCTACCACATTTTCCATACATGTCTACCAAAGCATTTTATCAAACAGTTCACTTCCTTTTTGCTATGGCTAAAATTCTAAAAAAGGTGTTTTCTAACAAACTATGGATGCTTGGAAAAAATCTATCAAAGTATAATAGTAAGAAATAGCATAGACAAGGAAGTGAGTAGTTTGAAAAAATGCCTCAAAGAAATGCGGTCTCATGGTGATGGAATGGAATTCCATCACCATGAGACCACATTTCTTCAAGTACTTTTGCAAACTACTCACTACCTTAAGAATAGAAAACCGCCTTTTAGCCCAAATTCCCTTCCAAATTCTTTTCAAGGTCCTCATCCTCATCCTCAATTTACCAATCCATGTAACCTTCTACTCTTATTCCACTTGTTCGTGATTCCTACCCTCCCTTCATGTCATGATTTTCCTCCATCTCATAACTAAGACCACATCTATACCATCCACCCCATCCCAAAGATAATACCATAGAGAAGGAAATGAACTATTTGAAAATTCCTCAAAGAAATGTGGTCTCATGGTGATGGGCCGCTAGCTTGTCTATGCTACACATTGAACCAAACATATATTCCCCAATGTTCATATTTAAACTTGGAAGCAAAACATATGTACAAAATTGGAACCAAACATATGTAAACTCAAATATAGAAATGAAAGGTCTAACTATCAACTAATCTTGATGTGCATAATGAATTTTAATACAAACTAAAGTATAATTACAAATTAATAAGAAACAATATGCATAATTACAAATTAATCCAATGAACCATTTGAGTCTTCTCTACTCTTTTATTATATCAAGTATCGACCATGGTCGACTCACACACCTTCCACAAGGTCTTGTTCAAAGGTTCACTCCCATATTTGATCAAATGAAAATTGATGCCATGACAAGGTCTCAATGAAGAATCTTCCAATGCATGTCAAAGTCTTGAACAACCAAAATTAACACTCTATGTGGTGCCTCTAACTAAGCACATTCTAGTAACAATCAATTTGTGCCTATAGGGTATTCAATGTTTCTCCATCTATAACTGACCTCCACTTTTGTCCTCAACACAATGACAAGTAATCATTTATGTCCTCTTCTATTGTCTTCATCTCACACCATAACATGCCCTAGATTGATAAAAGAAATTAGATGAAATTAGTCAAAATTACAAATACACTACAAAGTAAGATAACAATAGGAACCACTGAGCCTATAGGGTATTTGATGTTTTCTCCATATATAACTGGGGCCTCCAATTTATTTTTGGCCTCAACACAATGACAAGTAATAATTTATTTCCTCTTCATTGTCTTTATCTGCAATAACTACATAAACATGCCTTAGATTGATATGTCTAGCAAATTAGATGAAATTAGTCAACATTACAAATACACTACAAAGTAAGATAATAATAGGAATTTCAAAAAATATGCAAGTAGATATATTACTTGGTTGAACTAGATCTTATATGTGGTCAAATTCAATCGATGATTCCATCTATGTCAGTTTTAATGTTGTGAGAGGATGATACATGTGAAGTGGGCTAAGATAACTTAACTACCATTCGTCAACCCAATCCTTTGACTCACACTCATTCCAAACTTGAATTGTTTATGAAGAAAAAAAGCATGACATCTTTTGTGTATGGATACTCCATGAACTTGCATTTGAGCTAAGGAAAGAGTGCAGTTCACTTGATCCTATCAATGTACAAAAATCCTCATATGGTGCAATTTTAATATCATATATCAACCAAAACAATCTATGAAATGAAGACTTACCTTCATTAATTGGACTCATCGAAGCATTACACCACTTGATGATTGATTTCACATTTTTCAAATTTGCATTGTCTTTATACTTTAACTCTTCTCATGCTAATGCTCTTTTGACACATGCTATCCCTTTCCATGTTTAGTCACAAAATTTCCACATATGTTGAACACCTATAATAACATGCATGTTTCTCAACCAATAGAACATCCACAAGTTTTTGAATTGTGTTGCATAGTTATCTGACTATATTATATGTTGGTTGTATGTTATGCCCCTTGTAGCCAAATCATTGTAGAAAAATTGAAAGCAACCTTGCACAAACTCTGGAGAATGTGTTTGATCATCACTGATGTAAAAGTGGTACTCCCTCAATACCTTCATGTTATCCTTTGTACTATCAACTGCATGAATGAATGCTATGTGCACAAATATAGAAACTTGTGTGGAGTTGTAATATTGTGACTGCACCTCACGTTGTGGTTGTAGAGTGTAGTTCTCTGCAAAGTCAACCACTGAAACTATGTTACCAACTAGAAAGGTGTCCTTACATAACTTGAATTTCAAGTCCAACATTGAGCTCTATGGGGCCTTGCATACTCATACACTAAACTGTCACGAAATGTAGACATAAATTGATACACTAGAATCTTTTGAATAACCAATTCACACAATTTTTCTTGATTACCATATTTTGTATTGTATGCAACTATTTATACTTTCCAAACTCTACTAGTTGTTTTCCAACCACATGTGTGATTTCCATATGTTCACATATTGGCATGCATTGCAAGCCATCACAATGTTGACATGTACTATCCAAGCATAGCTTCCTGTGGAATATTTTCCCTTCCTCTCTTTCACATAATTTTTTTGATAAGAAGTCTCTTGAAGATTTTGGTGGGGCATGTATGTCACAATCCTACAAAATACTATTAGTATGAAAATCTAAACATATAGAATGATAAACACCATAATGGTTAGAAAATTTAATATGTAATCTATAACAAAAAGTAGTGCATGTGTGATTTATCTTGACATAAAAAGGTTTAAGTATTTTAAAATATCTTTGACAAATTTTATTTTTAGGATAATCCTCTAGAAACTTATGAAAAAATTGTGTTTGAGTTGTATCCAAAAAATGCTTTGGATGTGGCTCATAGTTTCGACTACCGATTCTCCTTCTTACCACATCCCTTTGATTTGGAGATGGCCTTGTGTTATTCTTCCAATAGTCTTCAATTAGTGATCTCAATTCTTTAATAACGGGTTTATCTTTTCATGGGATTCTCCCCAAGAATGCCCATAATTTAGTGGAATCGATGTCCTCAATTCTTTGGCACCTTTGAACAGCTCTTGATAGAGCTTTTCTATTAATTTTCAATTGTTGACTAGTCTTTCTAATGAGACGAGATTTCCTTGTTTTATTACGTACTAAAGTCGATGTAATGCCACGTCAGGTGACATTACTATCTTTTGAGTGTGAGGTCTTACCCACACTCGCATAAGCATCCATTATACTTTACACAATAGTATTTTCACTTGAAGCATTCGATGTTCTCAACCCAAGAATCTTCATGATAGACCTATACATTATACCTCGCATCATTTGAACAAATAGTTGACATCTTGTGGTCTCATTTTTATTTTTAAAGAACACTCTCCAAATATTATCAACATATCTTCTTCAAGTGTGTTGTGCAATCTTACCTTCCATTGGTTGTAAAATATTCTCATCAATATTAATCAAAAACTTTGGATTTCTATGTAAAATTCTAGGTAGTGTTATCATAGGTACATTCATCTCAACATTAGGAATTTTATCAATATTTAAGTGAGATGGGATAGATCACATACTTTCAATCGAGGATGGAATAGATGACATATCTTGATGTTGAGATGAGGATGATGGTGTACTTCCTTCCTCAAATGTGAGTGATGATGTACTCTCAATTTGAGATGCGATAGATGGTTTCCTCCATATTCACTTGCGGTAGATGGTGTCCCTTCATATTCACTTACGGTAGATGGTGTCCCTCTGTATTCACTTGTGGTAGAGGGTGTGTCTCTAACTATAACATTCAAATTTGTCTTAGCATGATGCTTTCACTTTCATTCCCTTTGTGCCGCTAATGCCTTTTCTCTTTTTGATGGTTGAGGTTCCTCTTCAATTGGCATGTCTTCATCAATCATATCCACTTTCTTCTTCTCACAATTTTCCCTCATCGATTCTTTTTTTTTGCTTTCTTAGTTTCATACTCTTCCTGTGTTGGTTTAATCCTTGTTTTTTTCCTCGGAATGATAGATAATTTCACCTATAGCATGATAAAAAGACAAATGTTAGTTCCTAAAAAATGAATCCATACAAATAAATGAGATATATTTCATTCAACACTTCATACAAAATACTTGCAATCGTCATGCAGAAGAGTATTTCTAGCATAGACAAAGGTCACATGAATTTTTGGATGGAATGCCTTAAATAAATTTGGTCTTGTGGAATCCCATAATTGCAAGATAGGCACAAAAGGGAAGCATAGACAAGGCATGTAATTTTTTTTACAATAATGTTTTGGTAGACATGTATGCAAAATGTGGTACCATAGACAAGCTAGTGAGCTCACTAGCTTGTCAATGCATAGTAGGATTGACAAGGTAGCGGGTTGTTTAAAAAAATTCCTCATAGAAATGGGGTCTCACAGTGATGTATCCATCACTATGAGACCCCATTTCTATGAAGCACTTTTTCAAACAGCCCACTACCTTCTCAACCCTACCGTGCATTAACAAGCTAGTGAGCTCACTAGCTTGTCAAAGGTCACATGAATTTTTTGATGGAATTCCTTAAATAAATGTGATCTTGTGGCATCCCATGATTGCAAGATAGGAACAAAATGGAAGCATGGAAAATGCATGTGAATTTTTTGACAATAATTTTTTGGTAGACATGTATGCAAAATGTGGTACCATAGACAAGCTAGTGAGCTCACTAGCTTGTCAAAGGTCACATGAATTTTTGGATGGAATTCCTTAAATAAATGTGGTCTTGTGGCATCCCATGAATGCAAGATAGGAACAAAATGGAAGCATGGACAAGGCATGTGAATTGTTTGACAATAATTTTTTGGTAGACATGTATGCAAAATGTGGTACCATAGACAAGCTAGTGAGCTAACTAGCTTGTCAAAGGTCACATGAATTTTTGGATGGAATTCCTTAAATAAATGTGGTCTTGTGGCATCCCATTATTTCAAGATAGGAACAAAATGGAAGCATGGACAAGGCATGTGAATTGTTTGACAATATTTTTTTGGTAGACATGTATGCAAAATGTGGTACCATAGGCAAGCTAGTGAGCTCACTAGCTTGTCAAAGGTCACATGAATTTTTGGATGGAATGCCTTAAATCAATGTGGTCTTGTGGAATGCCATGATTGCAAGATAGGAACAAAATTGAATTATGGACAAGGAATGTGAAATATTTGAAAATAATGTTTTTGTAGACATGTATGCAAAATGTGGTACCATAGACAAGCTAGTGAGCTCACTAGCTTGTCAAAGGTCACATGAATGAAAAAGAACACAAAGGAAGAACTTAAAAATCAAGTAGGGAAATTAACTTCATACTTACATCACCTAGTTGGCCCAATTGACTTATCTACACCTTTCCCCATGTTGCTAACTTAGCCTTGAATAAAGAGTCTTGAAATAGTGGAGAGAAGGGTTACAATCCCTTGTAGGTAGATTAATCAAGGAAACATTAAAAATATATCACAATATTAGTGATGAGGTAAGTTTAGAAATAGAGATGAAAACCAAAATAGATTTAAAGATCTATTAATGTGGGAGGATTATATTCCAATTTTGTAGAGACATGTATGGAAAATTTGGTAGCATAGACAAGGGAATCAGCTGTTTGAAAAAATGCACATCACCATGAGACCACATTTCTTTGAGGCATTTCTTCAAACAATTGATTACCTTGCCTATGTTTTTTGATAAAATGCTTTGGTAGACATGTATGGAAATTTTGGTAGCATAGACAAGGAAATCAACTATTTGGTAGAATTGTTTGACAAAATACCTCAATGAGATATGTCCTCGTGGACTAGAATGATTGTAGGATATGCACAAAATGGACTCGTTGAAAAGGCTTTATAAAATTTCAAGAATATGTAATTTATAGGTGTAAAACCAAATTCCACTACATTTTCCAACATCCCCCATGCCTATACCAAAATGAAAGCTTTGGAAAGGGGTATGCACATCCATAGAAAAGGATTGAGAAATGATGTATTATTTTACATACTTATAAGTACTCTCATATATATGTGTATACAAAATGTGGAAGCATACACAAGGTAGGTCAATTGTTTAACAAAATGCCTCAAAGATATTTGGTTTTAAAATGTATTTGACAAGTGTAAAGAATTGTGTAATTTAAAATATCCATTGAGAAGTTAAGGTTATAATGACAAACAAACAATGATGGACATGGAATATGCAAAATAACAAAATCAAAGCAACCCAAAATAGAATTAAGGAAAATATAAAGAAAATGTGTAAAGACTTCACATACCTAAAAAATGAATATTTGAATGGAAGAGTTATACCCAATTTTGTAGCCTTTTCTTCTTCTTGCATCAAACTCCTCAACAATTTGAGTTTCTTAAAAGCTTGTTTCCTTTTCAATGTTCAATTGTATATCACCCTTGAATGGAATTGAGACTTGAATTGATATATATCAAATTTGACATGAAAACTCTATTATTTCATGCAAAGGTGGTGAAAAGTTCATAAAAAGGTGGTAGAATGTATAAAAAAAGCATGCACACTTCACAAAAGCATCAAAAAACCATTTTTTGTCGAAACATGCACATAACTAGGAGAATATACATAATGTGGACTTGGAGATCATGAGTATAGTAAGTTTTTTACCATTTTTAGAGAAATACAAAATGTTCTCATGTTATAACGTGCTTGTGTTATAATGCAAGCATGTTATATCTTTCTATTCTTAGCCATCCATCC
>VDFB02192840.1:0-18422 GCA_007258455.2 Sequoia sempervirens
AAAGGGCTATGAAAGACATCATTGTTTTAAATTCATGGAGTGTCAAGAAACCTACAATTAAGTATTTTGTAGTTTTTGGCTTCTTTGAATGGGCTCATATTCTCATAGATAAATGCAAGGTTCTAGGTTTAGTTATGCTTGTCCATATTGAGTGAGAGGTGTCATCCTCTTCCTTAGGAGTTATAGTTCTCATTTTGGATAGTGAAGTGCGGCCTCCTTCCTTGGGAGCTACATTTATTGAAGAGTGAGTTGTCATATTCATCTTCTTCTCTTTTCTATAAATGTATCTTCATGACATTTATTATTTACACACTTGATGAAACGATTAGCAAAGTCTTGTTCATTGCATTTGAGTCTATTATTTTCTCTGAGAAACTAGGTTATTGTAAATACCTATAACACATTTTGTTTTTGGGCAAAGTTTTCCATTAGTAAATTGTAGTCTTCCACCACCCTGATTGCTTATTCTAAAAGGATTTGTGGTTTTAAATAATCGGTGTTATAATCTGGCATCTTTAGGTACCATTTGTCAAATCTCTCATACAAAAATAATTATTCTTTTCTATGACAAAGAATGTTTGAGGCTTTTGGTTTGAAAAATTGAAAGATTCAATAACTAATGTATTTATTACATAGATATTTTTGAGAAGCAATCTCCTATTTTGCAAGTTGTAGGAATACCTACATAATTCTGTTTTATTGTTAAAATATACATTAACATCAGGATAACTCTAATTCTCAGTCTTCTTTGAAGCACTCTTAAATGTTAAATATCTTCTATGTTTATCTTCATTTATATTATTTTTCTAGGAACAAAATATGCACGTGCAATGTTATTTTGAATCTAAAGAAATTATTCATGTTCTATGTAAAACTGTGAGTAAAGATGATTGGTGCTTGTTATTTTGGATAGGGAAAATGCTACTCAGGGGACTAATGTATGAAGAACGGTTGGGAAATTAGAGGACTGTTTGAGCGATTTAAAACATACTATAAGTATTTTTAATCTAGACTATCCTTGGTTTTAGTTCGAAATTAAAAAAAATGCTTTCTAATTAATTTGTACATAAATGACTTGGTTTCTTAAATATTTGTTAATTCCTTGATGTTCGCATAGTTTTTAAATTCTATTGAGTTTGTTCAAAATAAACATGCTGCTGAAAATAGCTTTTCTTTGATGCTGACCAAGTTCAAAATATGTTGTTTGTAATTTTCTTGAAACTATCATTTAAAATCAAATCCCTTTTTTTGAAATCATTGTTTGATGTTGAAAGTCCTCTATGCTCAATGTATACTTGATTTATTTTGAACATATTGTGAATGGAATTTAGAGCAACTTGATATAGTAATTGCAAAATCTTTGTAAAGTTATAGAAAATATTTTGCTCAAAATAAAGTTAAAATGATGTGACAACTAATAGTATATCAACATTATTGATAGTGGAAAATGATTTGACAACTATATCAACATATTTGATAGAGGATTATATAGGAGTCATGGTATTTCCATGATACATGTAAATATTTGCAAGTGCTTTTGGTAATAATTGTGTGGTGGATGTTTTTGCACCAACATTTTGGATCACACTCAATTATCCTTCAATACGATGAAGAAAAATGATAAGGTAGATTATCGAATTTGCTCATCAAATAGATGGAGAAGTCAAGGGAAAATGATAAGAAGGTAGATTGTCAAGGTTGTAGGGAGATGCGTCTTTGACCCCTTGGGAGATGTCTCAGGAATCAGGATGTGTTTCCCATATTGGAAATGGGTACGAAGATGTCTCAAAATGCGTGAAACGTTTTGCTCGCATTTCCTATTAAAAAACCCTAAATTCAACATCTCAAACACATAAAACATAAAAATCCCTCAATCACAATGCATGATATCATTTTCGTCCTTCTTCGCTTGTCACGAAAGCTTATTTACCACCATTTCCATCATGCAAGCTTATTTTGATTTGGCAGTTGCATTTTTTCACACAACTAGGGTTTCATCTCCTAAGGGTTTTGACTTTTGACATTATTTAGTTCAAGTAGTAGTGCATTGCTGTGTCGGAAGAGATTAAGCAAGAACAAACTAAAAGCATTTGTGCATATGATAAATGATTTAATAGACCAGTATCTAAATTGTATTATGAATTACAATTCATGCAACATGCGCAATGGTTCATTAGAAGGGTATTAGGTCCATATCAAAGATCATTGTCCCAAAAGACATACATTGACCAAAGCAAAGTACTAGAAGCCGCATTGTGTATGGAGGCAGCTGAAGTTTTAATAAAGTGTCAACACATGTCTGGGAGCACAAATTGTGAATATGGCCACTCAACTTCATACATTGTCTGTAAGTACTTTTCAGAGTTGATCTCATCTTTGGTGTGCCAAGTGTCAAGAGGAGGGCCATAGTAAGACTAACTACCCAAGGAAAAATGTTGAAGTTTTAGTGCTTGCTACCAAGATTTGATGTGCAAAAAACATGGCCTCTCCAAAGGGAAAATATTGAAGTTGTATGATTTGTTGTAGTGCTTGCTAGTAAAGTTTGTTGTAGGGAAAATTAATAAATTATATAAAAAAATGGTGTCTCCAAGGACCCTCCCTCATCTCCTATTTTAAAAAAATAGACCTATCGATATTGGGACTAGTCTTCCATACCAGTACTAGTACCGGTCTCCTGGCAACCTTGTAGATTGTAGACTTTGCTCATTAAATAGAGGGAGTAGTCAAGGGTGAAAAGGGAAGGATTGGAAAATGAGAAAAAAATGAAATAAGAGAAAAGATGACACAAAGAAGGATGGAGTACACATTAAAATTTGATTATATGTTAGGGGTGATAGGATATTTTGAATGTGAATAACATGAGAGGAGACACCCTTGAGACAATTACAAACAAGAAGTTATAAGAGATTCTTTGTTGATGCAATAAGCTTGAATCACCATAAAAGAATTATATTGGAATGAAGAATGAGGGTTCAAGGTCAATATTATCACGGGAGCATTAATAATTTAATGATAAATTAGCCAAAAACCAGAAATAATAGTTTTAATGGAAATATTGTGAGAATAAAAGATTATAAGAGAGTTATAATACTGTCGACATTATTATGAAGAAACACAATGAGATTTTTACGATTTGAATAAGATTGGGAACAAGAATTCCTATTGTGAACTTATAATGCAACCTGCATGCCCCCTCCACTTAATTGGAGTGATATTATTATTTTAATATAATAAAAGTGTTTTAAAAAAACTATACTAATAATATTAAATAATAAAATAATAAAATAAAATAAAATGCTTAATTTAAATTGGATGCCAATATTTGGGCCCTAGGACCTAATTTCAAACAAGTATTTATGTGGTGCTACTATTTCATTTTGGGCATCTCATTTTAAGGTGAATTTTCTGGAGCAATCCACATTGTTACACTGCTTGGAACGAAACCCTCAGGTCAGTACTTTGGTAGGAAAAAAACCCTGCCAGTGTGTGTTTTTCTGAGCTGATTCGACTTTGCTTTGTAGTTAGATCATAGTTTAAACCATTAATCTATTTCTCCAGGGGGCATAGTGGATTGGGAAGATCAACATCACCCTTAGACCCCTCTGATGCAGTTCCTAGAAGTATAATTACGACATCAAACCCCAGGTGCAGGTTTGGTATCAGCTAGTAGGAGTTTAGTAGGATCTAATTACCTTCACCCAGAAAACACTAGCAGCCAAGACTGGTCAAAACAAGTACAGAAGTTGCAGATCTGCATGCACTTAGAGTGATTAACTCTGTTGAAGTGCTGCTGTGAGCCAACCACACATTCCAATGCTTGATCAATAGCTGGTGTCAATAAATACCAACACTGGAAGGAGTTAGTAGTTGAAACCCTAGAGGGTTTAGTCAAACAAATGGAGAGGAAACTTTTAGCGTGATTCAGTTCAACCATAAGGCATCGCCCAAGCACACAAATCATCCATTACAAATAAGATCTGGGCGCCTATTGCTCTTGCACATGAGATTGCTGTCAAAACAACTTGATTGCTCATTCTCTGAAGGGATTAGAAAAGAATCTGATTTGATGGTGATTTTAGTGTACTGCAGTTGTATTCTGGTGAAATAAATTAACAACATTGTCATTAAAGAAGTGCACATTTCTTTCCAGATCTAAGTTTGTTGTCATGTGCAAAATTTAATTGTGACTTGATGCTATTTTGAGTATATTTGTGGGGCGAATTTTTTATCTGCTGTCCTTGAATATCATACACTAGGGTTTAGCAGTGTTTTGATAGCTGTTGTTTGACTTTATTAATCTGGATTATAGAAGTAAACACTAGGAACATTACTCTAGTATCAAAGCTACCTTTTGTGCTAGCCTGTGGGGTTGTGTGATGCAGATTCATGCAAGGGAAAAGGAAAAGGAAAGAAGGAATCATGAGCAATCGGGGTGAAGAGGCAAACCTTTCAGATGTCATTAGCCATGAAAATAGGGAGTTGGCTAGAGAGTTTCAATCCTCCATGAGAGAGTCTAGATTGGAAATAGTTAGGATCTTGAGGGAAGTGAATCATCAATGGAATGCCACTAGATCAAAATCAGAATATGGTAGAAGGGAGCAATTCAAGACAGGGTCTCAACGAACCCTCCTATGAAGACAGTCCAAGCCCAACTTTTTTGAAGGGAAAGAGAAGGTCCAATTGAGAAGGAGCAACCCAAAAGCTGACATGGCGAGGTATCATGAAGAATATAATTCTTTAAGTCAAGCAATTCGTAATGATTTATCTTTTGATGAGTTCTATGAATTAAAGATGACGAGGAGCTCAAGAAGAGGAAGAACAAGGGCGTTGGTGAAGAAAGAGGAAAGGTCAGAATGAAAATGAAAAGAAGTTACTAAGAAGGAGATTAATGAGCATGAGTCCAAGAACCCCAAAGAATAGTCAAACACAGAGCAAAAGTTTGATAAGTTAAGGTGGAAAAAGCATTGCTTGTTGAACACAAAGAGGCTAAGATAGAAACAAGAGTTCCAACCCATGAACTACCCATCACTCTACCAAAAGGAGAGCTGTTCCAGCAAGTAATTAATTTTCAGATTCACCGTGTTGAGGAGCATGCAAGTGAGGAGGATGTTTTAGTTAATTCTAATGTTGAGATTCTAAGTCACAAGAGTGCTTGTGTTGGAGTGAGTCTCTCAAAAGGATCTAACCCTAAAGAAGATAAGGACTCTAATTACTCCCATCATTTCAGCTCAAGGTATGGGAATAATAGCATAGATCTATTTCACATTTTCCGTCATGAAAAACATCTTTATATGGAAAATGTGGAGGGGTACAAAAATTCTTTTGTCCAAAATTGCCTATACATTTTGATATGGGATCTAGGAGGTTGTTTATCTTTGATGAGGGATATTCAAAAGTTTGATTTTGGTCCCTTATCTCTTGCAACATTGAAAGCGGACTCAACCTATGCTTTTGATGGAAATCCGTTATCTTAGTGCTCTATATTCAATGATACTGAAAGTTTTGCAACTAGCTTATCATAGTTTGAGGATGTCTTGAATATGATGTAACTAGAACACTATCTTCAGTTAAAGCAAGTAAGTCAGATGAAAGGAAATTTTATATTTTTATTGGAATAAAAACATTACATCTCTATGCAAAGACAAGAGAAGATAAACAAGCACGGATGGATGTTTTGTGCCACAAAAGAGTCACTTCCTAGGAGATGGATTGGTTAGTTGCTTCAACAGAGTCTTAGGGAATAGCAATTTTGAGAGAAGCATGGAGAAATAACATATGCTTGATTAAAAGGTTAAGACATGTACAAGCAGAAAAGAATGGTGAGTTTGAACAAGAGGATAAGTCTTTCCTAGTTGTTGACAAAGATTTTAATGGTCTCATTGCAGGAGAGGGCATAGTGGTTGGAATTACAAATGATTTTGAATTATTCACTCAATTGAACACCGACAATTATCGTCATAAGCACCTTGATGTGAAATTTGTATTGGGGATGGATTCTAAGCATGTTCCTACATATTATGATGAGTGAATGTAATGTCCCCTTCTTAGCACTAGTCCTTTTTGAGACCTTAAGCCTATTTTGCAGACCCGTAGGCTAGTTGGAGGCGAAATTAGGGTCTCCTATTTTCTAGGAGGTATCTTTTTGAGTTTTTGGGGGATGGTTGTAGGAGTTTGCCAATTTGTTTTCTGGGTCTTTCTAGGTTTTTAGAGGGCTTCAATGGGCTATCACATGAATTTCCATCAGTGACTATTTCTGGACTTACTTTTTTTAGTAAGTTACGATGGCTACTCAGAATGTGCTCAAATGTTGTTTGGAGTCACTATTTTTAGCAGAATGCTATTTATAGTAAGTGCTATTTTTGGCAATGTGGTTTGGCAGCAATTCAACACTCAGTTGCTATTTTTAGCAATGTGGCAGTGTAGTATTAGCAAGGCTTCTCCAATTTTCTTGGAGTTCAGAAATGTTGATGTTAGCAGCGTCGGGCTTCTATTTCCAGCCACGACTTATCAAGCAATAAATTAAATGTAGCCTTAACGGCTATTTAATTTATTGGAGACGTCATTTGGTGAAGAGGCGCTACACTTGGGATAAGAAATAATATTTAATTATTGTTAATTGTATGAGGCCGACTTCTTTGAATTGCCACCTTTTGTATGAGTTACAATCTTTCATCTTGGGCCGACTTTGTAATGTGAAAAGACACGATTCATGAAGGCTATCTCTTCGATTTGTATATATACAAGATGCTGATCACCATTCATTCATATCCATTCATAGTTCGATTTTATTCAAGTGCGAGTTTATTCAAGAGCAGATCGAAGTCTTCAAGAAGGCCGAATTCATCATCAAGGAAGATCGATATTATAAGCAAGGTGTTAGATTCTTTTGTGTGCATCAAAGTGTGGTGCTGATATCTGGCCTTATTGTAAAAGCGAGTTGGCTTCATTATTCAATATATAAGAGATATTTTGTTGCTGGGTTTTTCTCCCTCAAGTTGGAGGGTTTTCCTAGGGTATATGTTGTGTAAATTTGTTTAAAATTGCTCTATATCTGCTTATTTAAATTCTGATCCTAAAACTAACAAGAAAAGGAAAGTTTAATAACTTATGTTATTTTCTAATGTTGCTTTTTGTCCCCCATGCCTAGGATTTATAACTTAAGTTGTTTTAAAAAGTGGGCCTCATATTTGGATGCCAATATTGGAGATTATTGCAATTTTAAAAGGTTTATTGATGCAAGTAAAGTTGGACACCAAGTTTGATAAGTCAAAGAGGTTTTTAATGAATATTATATTACTCCTCTTTTGGGGATCCCATTTTCGAGGGATTTGAGAATTTGAACTTTTGGGCTTGAGCTTATAAATACACACCCTCTCCCTCTCATTTGGTTATCCAATTTTATCATAATGATGTTCTGCTGAAATCATTTCAGGCTCTTGCTTCAAGGTTGATACGCCTCCTAGTTCTTTTTTAGTTTCGAGTTTACAAGATAACTCCTAGTTGAACAATGGATGCTTTTTCATTTAGAGGTTGCAGATTGAGCTTCATTGGTCATGGCTTCTTTCATGTTTTTCAATATTGTGGGTTTTTATGTTTTCTGACATTTTGGTGTGGGTGTGAGTTAGTTTTCAGTTTGATGATTAGTTCGGAGTGTTTTTATTAGTTTTCTAGTTGCTGGTTTGTGAAGGGCTGAAGCACGTTTATGTTCACGCTATCCTGATGAGTTGATAATATTTTGTGGGCATTGGTTCATTATCTTCCTCACTCCTGGGCGCCCCTTTGCTTGGAGTTTCATGATTTTTGGTGGAGTGGTTGGTTTTTCCTAGCTGGTCGCCCTTGTTGGGAGGCCATACAGTTTGCAAGTGTTGCCTGGGGATTCATGCTGGAGTTCAGTCGCCAGTTTTAGGGAGTTTCTCAGTTGGAGGTTGGATGACTAGTCTTGCTTCGTCCATTGCAACTGATTTGGGATCATTTCGAGGTGTTTGGAGGAAGTTATGATGTTTTCTTGATGACTAATTAAGTTTTCCAGTTCGCTGCCCTGTCATATCAGACTATTGTTGCAGCGCATCAGACCTGGTATTTTCATTGTATTCACATATTTTCATGATGCCTTATCATTATAATATCTTAGGGATGGATATCTGATACTTAGGTTTTCATATAGTTTGGTTATCTCATGATATATTGTATTAGACTCCATTTTGTAATGTTGATATAGTAGTACTGATCAGCTTTCCATTTTCGGTAGTTTGTATGACACTCCCGTTGAAGAAGTGGTCAAGTTCTCTTTACTTTCTTGTTGCCCGTTGAAAAGTGGAATTGGCTGGTTATGCCGCCAAGTTCTTTACTTTACTTTTCCGCAGCCCACTGAAAAGTGGATGTGGCTGGCTTTGTTGCCAAGTATTTTACATTTCTCTATTGGTTGGCTTGCTGCCAATAGCTCATTGTACTTCCAGCTTTGGTTTTACTTTTGTATTCAAATCCCCTTACATCGTATGCTCTCACCTTGCCCACTTCGGGATCTGGGTGATCAGAAAGTGAAGGGTTACTTCCAATTTGCTTATCTTTACGACGGGCTAACACTAATAGGTGAAGTTTGTGTGAAAAATTTGGGAAAAAACTAAGTGGGTATATTTCAGTGAACTGGTCAATGAAGGTACAACATCTCTTCATAAACAAGAAGAAAATTGCGAAGTCAAGACTAGGTTATATCAAGAAAATGAAAGATAAGGTTTATGTGAGACAAAAACTAATGCTGATACTGAGAGAAATAATATGGTAGGCACAAAAATGTTTTCAAATGCTTGTTACAATGTCTACTGATGGGTGTTTCTCTTCATTCACAGGACCAGAACGTTCAATAGAAAATGCATGGGAGTTTGATGGATGCTCTTCAAGGTTTGTAAATGACAATACAAATGACAAAACAAAGTTGGAGGATAAAATTAACACGTTGAGCAGGGAATGGGTCATTATGCAGCAGAAAGACTTGAGGGAAGTGTCAATGCAAATGTTATATGGCAGAATTTCTCCATGGAACATGTCTGGAACTGTGCATATTTTGTATAAGTCACTTTTGTATAGTGTAATTGACAAGAGTCCTAATAAACATGAATAACTTGTAGACAATAACCGTTACTCTTTGTATTTGAAAGGACCACATGACATGATATGGTTTCATACATCGAAGCTTCAAGATGTTTTAAACTTGAAATCAAGGTCTCTTGAAGAAAAGCTTTTAGTTGGCAATACTGAATTTGGTATAGAAACTAAGTTCAAAGGCATGTGTTACCAACCTGCTGTTTCTGCTAATCATGTGCTTGAGCTAAGTATCTTGGAAGTTGGACCAATAACCTTGACCAAACTTCTAGATACTGGAAAACAATGTTTTGTGAAGTATGTTGAACATGAGGCTTCAGCATGCTCAACCTCTGGTGGAGCAGCCTAGAAGGATTGTTGGATGTCAAATTCAAAATGTTGTTTCCGGGGATGGAAACATCTGCGTAGCTAGTCCAATGTCTGATTTAAATTCTCTATGGGTGGCAGCTAGGTCATAATTTAATATAGATGATACCAAAGGAAACATGAGGACTGTTTTTGCTAGGTTTGTTTGCAAGGGCTACCATAAGGTGAATTTGAGGAATGGAGAAATATTGTTAGTTTCCTTTTTCATATGCAAGACTGGGTGAATATGTCAGGGAGTTTAAGTAAGCACACCACAGAGATGATGATTTTGCACTTATAGATGCAAATATGAGGTTTGTCCTTGAGCAGAAAGATCAAATTTGGTCTATTATTGATGTATTTATGGTCTATGGTGGAGTTGCTCTAGTATCTGTAGTGAGGACCGGGACATCCAAAACAACCAGCTCACGTGAAGTAGATAGCACTGACTTGCGATCATGGAGACTTCTAGGAGAAAATGCCCAACTCAAGGTGCAATTAGCTGAAGAGAGAAAGGTATCAAATGTATACAATGGTTTCATTGCAAAAATTCTTGAACTTAATGATGGAGAAAGAAGAATTAGGTATACACCAAAGGAAATATGGATGTGACTACCACTCACACAAGAAAGTGAATGAAATCTTAAAAAAGAGAACACTTTTTTCCTTCGTTCCAAAACACGGTTAGACATGTTGCTTAAACATTTCTAAGATCAACTTGAAAAAGTATTGACTCAAGCATCTAGTGAACATGCAAAAGTTCACTTCTATAATACCATGGTAACGGGCATAGTATTGACAGCCACTAAACATGCATGAAGCATTGGAGATGCACATGCATTTATTCAACTACCGATGATGATTCCTCATTAGGAAAGACATTCTTGTGTGGATTTTGATGAAATGTTAGACATTGGTTAGGAGGATATGTGTAACATGCTAATCCCGATAGGCTGATTATGAAGCTCAATGAGAAAGACTTAGAAAATATCACACACGTTATGAGACAAATACTACTATCAACGATATGACTCTTAGTGATCCAAATTTTGATTTGGAGAGGCATTTAACTCTAGAGATGGCATTCAAGGTTTTCAAGAGATTCTGCAAGAAGATAGGGAGGGTTCAATTATTGGAGACAAAGCTTGCAGGTCCAGAGTTGTATGTTGTTGAACTCAAAACTGAAGCTGATGATTTGCAAATCCTTAACATAAATTCTTCATCACATAAGGGAATTGAATTACAGACCTTGAGTAGTCAGTGTGTTTTTTACAAGAAAGAAATTGAGTTCCTTATGGAACTACTGCTAAGCAAGAAACTTACAAGCGGAATGCAATTTGTCAAGATTCAAAAGGCAAATTTAGTTAACTCACAGTCCAAGAAATTGGGTAGATGGACATACAAACTCCCAAGAATGAATTGGGATTTTGGCCTTACAAGATTAACATTCAATAAATTGCTTGAGGACATGCAATATTTTGGTCATGAGGATTGTCATGTCCCCTTCACTTAATTGGGGTAATACTATTATTTTGTTTTTAATAAAAGTGTTTACAAAAACTATACTAATAATATAAAATACTAAAATATAACATAAAATAATAAAATAAAATAAAATGCTTAATTTAAATTTGTGCTTCAGCGCAAGGGGTTGAGCTTAATTGGTTAAAGCATTGATTTTTCATTGTGGAGATCCAAGTTCAAATCCCAAAGGGACATCTAGTTTGGAATTCTAAGTTGTGACTATTGTTCTTCCATAGTTGGCTTCTAATGTGGAAGTGGTTTCTAAATAAGTGGATTTCTAAGTTGTTTGAAAGGAGCTATTATTTGTCTCATGGTTGTGCTTGCAAGAGCTTGTGTTGATCTAATGTTAATGCTCGTATGAGCAAAAATAATTGTAAACAATAATCAATATATAAAAATATTTGGATGCCAATATTTGGGCCCTAGGACCTAATTTCAAACAGATGTTTAGGTGGCACTGCTATTTCATTTTAGGCGTCTCATTTTTAAGAAAATCTTTTGGAGCAATCACATTCTTGCACTGCTTGGGACGAAACCCTCAAGGCAGTACTTCTGGTGGGATGAAAATCCTGCCAGTGTTGTCTTTTTCTAAGTTGACTCAACTGTGGTTTGCAGCTGGATCATATTTTAAACTATTGATCTATTTCTTCAGGTGGCGTAGTGGACTGGGAAAACTGATTTATCACCCTCAGAACCCCTGGTGTAGTTCCTAGAAGCATAATTATAGCATCAAATCCCAGGTGCATTTGTGGTATCAACATGCAGGAGTTTAGTGGGATCCAATTACCTTCACCCAGCAAATCCTAGTGGCCAGTACTGGTCAAAACCAGTACAGTAGTTGCAGATCTTCATGCACTTGGGGTGATTAACTCTGTTGAAGTGCTTCTGTGAGCCAACCGCACATTCCAATGCTTGATCAATAGCCGGTGTCAATAAATACCAACACTGAAAGGAGTTAGCAGTTGAAACCCTAGAGGGTTTAGTCAAACAAATGGAGAGGCAACTTTTAGTGTGGTTCAGGTCAACTGTAAGGCATCCCCCAGGCACACCAATCATCCATTACAAATAAGATCTGGGTGTCTATTGCTCTTACACATGAGATTGCTGTCAAAACAACTTGATTGCTCATTCTGTTAAAGGATTATAGGCATCTGATTTGTGGGTGATTCTAATGTACTGCAGTTGTATTCTGGTGAGATAAATTAACAACATTGTCATAAAAAAAGAGCATATTTCGTCCCAGATCTGAATTTGTTGTCATTTGCAAAATTTAACAGTGTCTTGATTTTATTTTGAGTAAATATGTGGTGTGAATTTTTTATCTGATGTCCCTGAATATCATACACTAGGGTTTAGCAATGTTTTGACAACTTTTGACTTTATTTAAGCTGTGTCGTAAGAGTAAACCCTCAGGACATTACACAATCAAATGTTAGTAAACCAATAATGAGAAATTTAACGCGAATATTGTGAAGGTCTTGTAGGTGCTTTTATAATAATAAACCATGCAAGATTCGAACAGAAACATCATAGATAACTACTCCCATCACAATCTTGTATGCCACCTAACAACTATGCAGGTTGTTAACATTATGGATACCCAATAATATCAAATTCAAAGTCAAATACAACCAAGATCTCTCATAAGAGGATAATGCTACAACCAATAGAAGACCAGTCAACATCAATATTAGAAGCGATTCCCATTGTAAAAACAAAATATATTTCGATGGGCAATAGTATATTCAAAATGAACATCATGAGTGAAAATCCCCTCTACCTGAATTACCACTAAGGCATCATATTGTAAAAAATAAATAATACAATTACACATATTAAGGAGATGTTGAAATTGACGAGATACAACAACACATAACCAACAACATTAGATAGAGGCTGTAGTGGATTCTTTCAAACTCCAATTTTAATTTGTTTTTTTGCAACTCAAGCCTAGCATCACAATCAAATACATCCAGTTCAGCACAGTAGCAAGCATTATAAACATTGTGCAACCTAAAACAGAAGCAAATATATTGACAGCATATATTAACGTAGCCATCCAGTATTGCAGCCCTTAGCAACGTGGTACCAACAATATTTTGTGCATTCTGTAAAGAACATTCTTAGATTTGTCAGTCTTCAATTACGCAAGTGGATGAGAAAAGAGACGAGTCGGCAAATGTGGGCTATGAGAGGATCAATGTAAAGGTTGACTATTTCTCGTTTTGATTCAATAAAATCAAATAATGTTAATGTTTCATCATAAACATTAAGTTATATTTTAATATAATGTGCAAGCATTTAATATGTGTGTAACCATTATTAAATATTGTTCGAACATATGTGGCTTCGGCCAACATTATACAAGTGATGGAACACATCTTTGAAGCTTTCTGTAGAGTGCTCAACTACTTTTCATGTGGTCGCCCCTCTGCTGTGTAAAGGAGCTTCATTTTAAGAGTTTCTTTTGTAGGCTTCAATTTCAAAATCAAATTGTGGATATCAAAGATGTAAATTGGCAAGGATGATATGTGATTGTTTCACTAAATTAGGACCGTATCTCACTGTTTGTATGCTGTTGTTACTTGATGTATTTGGCTTTTTGACTGCTGAAAAAAGCTTTTTGTCATTTGCTGTCACAGTTTTCTGATTACTGCAACTCTTGTTTTGCTTTATCCAATAAATTTTTTTTCTTTGAAGCCAACATGGGAATATGGTAGAGCAAGTAATAGCGCAACATCTAAGGGAATGCCAACAGATGTGCAATGTGGCAGCAGGTTTTTCAAATGACACAAGCTATATAGCAGCAAGAAATACAAAGAAGGCCACCCCAACTCAGATTTAAAAATTTACGTGGAGCATGAACATGGCACAATGGAATGTATGATAGTAAAGTTTTTCTGAAGATTGTGAAAAGTTTCTCCATGTAAGACAAAGTTTGCGCCATTGGCTCGTGAGGGTACGAGTTTTCAGATAGGGACATTTTGATGATAAAACAAGTTTGCATTGTCTGATTAAAACCTCATCGAACGAATGCCACATCATTTGAAACCTTTTCCCATTCTCGTTAGAAAATATTGTGCCATTGGCGAGATCAAGATGTGATGGAATTGGTGGGGTTGTGTCCAATAGAAAGGTTTGGCTCCTGTAAATAAAGGTAATTAATTTAATTAAAATCATTTCAATAAAAATAAAATGTGGGGACCATCGATTATACAAGTTATGATTTTATTTTCAAATTATTTTATGAAAGCTTAAGGGTGAGGTAAATAAATAAGGAAGAGATGAAATGCTAAAGAAAGAGTTCTTACACAAAATAATAGCAAAGTGAAAGCTTAAGATGAGATAAATGATCGGGGAGGAAATAATGTGGTGGCCGCTTGGAGAAAAGAAAGACTTAGGGTTTTAGTTGGTAGAGGAGAATGTGCAACCACAATGAGATGGTGCATTCTATTATTATTGTTAATAATATTATAACTATAGGAATGGTTATTCAGCTATTACTAGTTTTTGGGTTGGGTATTTTATTCAACTAAGTATTCTCTTGTATGCATTTTTGGATGATGATTAATAAAATAATGCTCATTGCTCATTTTATATTGAATGATTTTATTTTGATATTCAAAGGATTATATGTTTTTGTTCTTGTGAAGTTGAGATTGTAAAGAAGTTGTAGAAAGGAGTAGTGCCCTAATAGAGAAACATTGATAGAATCAATGACACTATATTCATAAAGGTAAAGTGGGAATTACATAAATCCCTAGCTCTAGTGTGAATCATGAATGCTAGCATTTTGTTAAAAAAAATATCAATTGTAAAAGAAGTAGAATCATGGTAGAATGAAAGTGTGAAGCTAAAACATCTACCACAAGAGAAGCAATTTGATCGAACTTGGTGGGAAGACAATCCACTATGTGAAAGGGCCATCGAAACCCATGTTAAAGCCATCACAACATATAGATTCTCTGTTTGTCATTAAAATTCTTTGGCATATAAATAGTGACTTGTTCCTTGCATGTGCCGATCGCCATTGAAGCAAAGATGCCTAAAACACATATCATGTTGCTACAGGAAGTAGTATTTTTGTGACATAAAAATAAAAGGTGCATACTTTTTTTAGCAAATCTTATTTTTCAAAAGTTTGAGATATAAGGAAGCAATGCTTTAGGGTTGGAAAGAATTTAGTATTTTAATTCTTTTAAAATTGAAATAAAAGTGCATATTACTATAGTATTCAAAAAATAGGCAAAAACTCTATTAATTTCATTTATTATAATTTTTTGAAGCAAAAAATAGGAAAAACAAAGTCTTTATCACAAGCTATTCTTTTGTTATATTTCGTAACAACAATCACAATGTTTGGTATAAACAATGCCTTTGATTCACATTTATATGTAATATTGTCATGTTGAATTATTGCATAATTTAACTCCTTAAATAGTTGCACCAATGATGTACGTGGCATTGATCTTGTAGTTTGTTTAAATGAGGACCCCCCTCCTTCAATTGTTTCTAGCCTGCAATGATAAGGACCCTCTATATCCAATAAAATGACTTCCATTGCTCCTAAATTAATGCTTCCTAACTTGTAGCTATTAATATAAGTGATTTTTTCTTCCTAGAAAACCAAGGTCCAAACTTAACATGACTTTGAGGATTTGTGGGATATAGTTTTTAGAACCATAAGACCCACATAAGTTGGATCAAGCATAATCAATATGATAAGGCCAATCAAAAGGCCAAATTGATAATCTTGTTCAATGTTTTCGATGAGGTTCAACTTGACATACGAACAATCACAACAATCACAACTACCAAAGAAGCCTCAAATTGCCTCAAGATAGTATATGAATCCAAAACTTAAGATGAAATTATTCTTTTGTAGTTTCAACTATATTGTTTGCAAATGCAAAATGGAGAGAATTTATAAAGCTTTTTCAAAAGAGTTTAGATACTAGGACACCATTGCAAGTGTTACAGGGAAATTGTGTCAAATGGCTCTTTCGTGCCCATTCTTTTCGGAGCATTGTGTCTTGCTTTATGCATGCTTGTTACATATTTCAATGTGGCTAGTAGAAAGCCATTGTTTGAGGAGTAGATGAATTTGTTTCAATAAGAAGAGGTTATTCATGATGAAACCTCTTAATTCCTAGACAATCAATCCCTCACATCTCAATATAAGGAAAAGCAACCCAAACATCAAAATAGTCAAGTAGGTTCATCCAAATACAAACAAGAAAATTCCATTGCACAAAAAAAGAAGTGTCATTTGTGGGAAGAAGGGGCACAATTTGTAGGATTGTTGGTACAATTCATTTTGCAATAATGAATTTGGGAAACACAAGGCACACATGCATTCTTAGAGAGATAAGAAGAAGAATCCCTATTGGCAGAAAAAGAACAAAATATAGGAATGTTGCTTTTATAAGTGATTATAATGAATATTTGTGTATGTTGTAGAGACTTAGGCTTCCACTTTTGATAGTCTTATTTGATATGTTGATCAAGATTCACATGTCAACTTACAAACATGTTAATTATTAGAGCACGACTTGAAGGTTATAATGGCGAGAAACTTTGTCTCATTCAAGATATGACTTGTAGGGGTGAAGTTGTTGCACATGCCTTAGGGGTTGACAAAATGTTTGAATTTGATGTTAGTTATAAAGATAATCCCTTGGTGTAGAAATTATTTCATTTAGTACATGTTGGTATAAAACATTTGGTCATCTTAATTTGGGCTATGTTCTTGTATTAAGTAAGAGATACATGGATCGAGGACTTCCCCCCATGAAGAAAATATAACTTCTTTGTTTGAATAGCTTTGTTGAGAAGCAACATTAGGTTCCATTTCCTACTCTAGAAACATGAGCTTATGAGCCCTTGGATTTGGTGCACAACAATTTGTATGAACTCATCATACCTACTTGTAATCATGCCCCATACTTTTTGAGTTTTGTGGATGACTTTTCAAGAAGAATGTGGTTCTATTGCTTGACATCCAAACATCAAGCTTTTAGAAAATTCAAATAATTTTGAGCCCTTACAGGATGGTCATCTTATCACTCTCTCAAAGCCATCCATTTAGATCGATGAGGGGAATTCACTAGTTTGGAATTTTCACACTATCTTAGACATGACATCAAAAGATAATTCAAATTGGCCATTGCATATTGTCCCAACAAAGTGGTGTTAAAGGAGTTGTAATTGTACCATAATAGAAAAGGTGTGATGCATGTAGAATTGGCTTTTGTATCCCAGGTTGAAGCAATGCATATAATTGTGTACTTTTTCAATCAAGCACCCACCAAAGTACTTGAAAACATAGCTCCTAAAGAAGAATGTATTAAGAAGAATCACTCAATCTCACATTATAGTGTTTGGATGTACAACCTTCATGCACATCCTAGAGGTGCAAAGACTAAAGTTGGATGAAAATTCCTTGAAGTGTATTTTTCTTGGGTATAGTTTAGAGTTGAAGGGATATCAACATATGGATTTGGAGATAAAGGAGGTGTATAGTGGTAGGGATGTTTCTAATGAGAAAAAAACTTGTAACAAATTTTCATCATGATCACTTATTAGTCACAAAACACCTAGAATTACTGGGTCTAAAGATGAGGAATTTGATGACACTCACCATGGATCATAATCAATTGAAGAAGCATAAAGAGAGGCTTTGTTTCCAATGGACTAATTACCATCACTATTCATCCCAATCCTTCGATCTTGTGCACAAAAATAATTGTTAGCAGTACTAGACCATAATGAAGGACACATAAGCATATGTAGTTATAGATAAGTTTGCCTTTGGGTTAAGACTTGCAACAAGTCTCCTTGGAAAGATGCCATGGATACATGGTATTGAGCATTGTTGAGAACAACACTTGGGAACTACTGATCTTTAAGCCAAGGAAGAAAGATATTAGATGCAAATGAGTGTTCAGGTCAAATACAAGGTACATATCATTGACTAGTACAAATCTAAAATATGGCTAAAGAGTTGTGCTGGAATGAAGCATTGACTATGAAAATCTATGCTTCCATTAGAAAGATGAAGACTATCAATGATTTTGGCTATGATAACACAGTTTGGTTGGCGAGTTCATTAGATGGATGTCCAAAGTGCCTTTCTTAATGGAGTTCTCAAAAGTTTATTCTAATACATGAGCATGTATTGCCTCTAGATGGAAAAGTGTGCAAACTTGTGGAGTTCCCTCTACATTGCTTTCAAGCTAAGCTCCTTCAACATGGTATATCAAGGTTGATGAGCATCTCTTGTATTGGATCAATTAGAAATCTATACGTCCCAATCTCTGTACCCAAAAGAGCAAGGGGGAATATTAATTTTAATTGTATATGTTGCTGATCTAGTAATCATAGCGAGTTCTTTATAGAACAAATAATTATCTCATATGATCATTCAACACAATAGATCTCAAGTTCCTACACTA
>VDFB02192841.1:0-18465 GCA_007258455.2 Sequoia sempervirens
TATATATATATACACAAACATATATTATAAATATGTTTTGAACATTCTAGAAAATCTTATTTGAAAAAGTTCTACACAAAAAATCTTCTGTGCAAAACAAGGGAGGGGGTTTTATTGTTTTTCAAATAAATTTTAAATGAAAAAATAAAAATAAAAATTGTATGGTTTTGGGGAGGCCATAGCCCTAGCTGCACACAGCCACCCCATGGAGGGGCGTTGTTGTGGCAATGCTCACCACAGCCTGTGGGGAAGGCACTGCCACAAGCAGCGCCGACCTCCATAGGGGAGGTTGGGTGCACCTTGTGGTTGCATCCCCTCTCCCTATGGGGGCCCGTGGGGCCAGGGATTAAAGTCATTTTTTTTAAATTGTTTTTAAATTTCATTTATTTATTTATTATTATTATTTTATATTATATATATTATATATTATAATATTTATATATTATATATATAAATAATATATAATTATAATTTAAATAAATATTTTATTTTATTATTTAAATATATATATTATATATATAATATAAAAATGTTTTTTTTTTAAATATATATATATATATTTAAATAATATTTCAATATTTCAATATATGGATTTTATTTGAATTTTTATTTGGAAAAATATTTGAGTTATTTTAATGAGTCAGAAGTTAAATTGAAAATATAAATTACATATTTAAATATAATCAATTTGAGATTATTTTATTGACTCAGTTATTAATTTTGTAATGATTTTACTGTAACACAATTGATTTTGATCTTTTTGTGTAATTAAGGAAACTGGATGATGTGCACATGGTTAAATAGATGGATATTTAAATGTGTGAAATAGATATTAAATTTACGTAGAAATGTTTTCTTATTTAAATGAATATTTAATTAATAGAGATGTATACGTTCAAATATTTATTTTATAATGAAATGATTTCTATGGGGAAATGAGTTTTTTTTTGTGTTAAAATATTATTAGCAAACTGAAGTAAACCTGTTGATTTAAATTTATTATTGCTAGTCAAATGTACGAGTAGTTATTTAATAAGGGAATGCTTTTAGAGGAAATAGTTATTCGTTTTAGATGAAATGAAATGTTTAAGAGAGTGATTTTTATTTATAGTTCTTGTTAGTTGCAAATGAATGAACGATAAGATTAGTTATTTTCATGAAATGTATAATTGAGGAATTTAAAATATTGTGTTCATAGTCAAGTTATTGATTTTGTTTTAAAATAATATATTTGAAGGGACAAATCTTGGATGTAAATGTAAGGTATTTAATAGCGGGATTAATTGACTTTAAAATAATTTATTTTGCAAAGGACCAATAGTTATTTTTAAATGATAGGTTATGGATCATAGAAGTAAATGTTATTATCATTTAAGAGCAATTAGGGAATTAAATATCTAGTTAAAGTTTATCTTTTGTCTAAAAGAGACGTTATTAAATCAATTTTATTATTAGGCAATAAATTACTGAATGTTAATGAAGGAAGTGGATTTAGGAAATCCAAATATAGATTTAATTCCTGTTTTATCGCCCTTCTTGAATGTACTCTTCTTCTATTTTCACTTTGGGGAAGTTGATTAGAAGGGTTGTTAAGTCTTCTAGAAAGGGTTTAACTTTTGGGGTTGTTGTATTATGTTAGTCAACCATTGTATTGCCTTGGGTAGGGCGTATAGTTGTATCATGTTGTTTTACCCAATTTTTACGAACGGGGATGGTTTGTGTCTCCTTTGTATTAGGAGTGGTTTATGTGGTTTGTGCCCCCTTGGATTAGAAATGGGTTATGTGATTGGGTGATCCCACAATAATGGGTTATAGTTTTTGGCCAAATTTCACATTAAAATCAGGATTTTTCACCAGATATTCACTTTCTTACACCTATAGCAGTTAAACCATTAAGAATTTGAAGATGAATCAAACTAGTTATTTGTTAGATATTTTGTGTAGATTCTAATTATATTTTTTTCAAAAAGATAAAAAATAAATTATGAATCATTGTATGTAATTTTTAATAACTTGTTTTTTCTAGTAATCAACATTTTTAAAAAGTGATGTTTACTTCAGACTGCATAACTTTTTTTATAGACAAGATACAATTCTAATTTTTTTAAATACAAAATTTTAACACCAATATCTAGGGCATGGATATTTTTTCATATTTTTTTGTTGCATAATTTTCCAAGTCAGAGTAATTATAGTTTGGACAGAGGTGTACTTCGGCCCCCATAAATTTTTTTCTATTTATTTGAATTAACTTATTCTTTTTTTGTTGGAATAAGGACATCAATACCTAGTGCACATGTATTTTTTAGAATTTTTTTTCTCTATTTTTCTATTTTTTTGTATGTGTGAAACAAAGAACTTAATGTTCATTGAAAATCCTACATTCACATGAAATAAAAAATAAATATAATAATCAAACTAAACACATTTTAATTTATACTTTGTTGGAAGCTTATAATAAGGGCTGCATGATTACAAAACATAAATTTTAAATGAATTAATTTGATCACCCAAAAGGTAAATCAAAAGTGGTTTTTTATTAGCATTTTGATAGGTGTAGAGGAGACTCAATTATAGGTATGGTTTAAATCCAACAAGGTTCTATCCAAGGGGGTTTGATCTAAGGGGGTTTTATCAATCCCTCTTTAATTTAAACTATTTAAATGGAACTTTTAAAGTCTTAAATCATTGTATTTTCTAAAAATATGTGATTTCAAGAAAAACAATAGGATGTCCCAAAAAGTGTAACCCATTATTGTGGCGACACCCGATTCATGCCTCCTTTGGAAGGAGTGGATTATGTGTTTTGTTGCCTCCAGTGTTTGGAGAGTGGTTTGACTTGTGTTGTCTCCAGAGTTTGGAGTGATTTTTCATGATGTGTTCCTCCTAGAGTTGGAGTGGTTTTATCTTGTTGGTATGCACTTTGGATTCCCTTGGTGATTGGTTTGTATGTGTTGTCAAGTAGAAGAGTGGCTTTTGTTAGGTGCCAGAGCCCAAAGAGGTAAACTAGGAAACTTTCAGAGGTGGTTTAATCAAGTGATAACTAAAACAATATGCTTAGAAGTTTAGATAGTGTTTTTCACATTAATCAAGATAATTTAGCCTCACTCATAGATGCAAGTGCTCGTATAGGTTTGGGATGAGTGGGAAGGCCTGGAATGACAAGGTCATCTATCTTGTCTTTACGAGAGGTATTTGATTCCGCATGAGTGAGTATGGGTGTAACACCTCTCTAACTTCAGCCTGGGTAAGGTAGCATTCAGATTTTGATTTGATATTCTAATTGTTAAGTGTTGTTATAACAAGATTAGACATTGATGATTATGGACAAGTATATCATGGTTAGTTATTATTTTTGGATTACAAGCTTATATGGTTATATATTATTATCATTGATTAAGTATGATTATGGACAGGAAAGGGATAATGCTGTAACATTCATATTCAAGAGGCTTACGATATCATGACTCCCTTCTTGATGATTGATGTTGCTTTGGACTATATGTATATGCACATGTACTTTGACGTGTAATTGGAAATGATGCAGGCACTGAGTATCAACTCCGCCTGGATCCACAGGCATGAGCGCATTCTGCCCCCGAGACAACCGCCCACACTGTTATCGACCAATTGAATTTTTATGATGAGACATGATTTATTGATGAGAATAGAGTCTGCACTGATTTTAATAATTAATTTCATTATTAATTTATCATTTGATTTACATCCCATTGACATTGGATTTAAATCACTACTTTTATTTGAAATAGAGTATTTTGGTGATTTTAATTAATTTATTGGAGATAATTAATAGCTTTCCTAATAAATGATTTATTTCATATCATTCATATCATTTCAGGGGGTCGAGTTTAGTTAATAGAAAAGGTATAAAGGGACAACCTTTCTTGGATTTGGGGACTTTTGACTTTTATTCATTTTTTTGTTTTGGAAAAAAAAAAGAAAAAAAGGAAATTTTCAGCTTTGGAGGAGGAGGAAAACCCCGGGATTGGGCAGCAGATTTGGGGAAATATTGTGGAGTTTTGTTGAGAAGTTTTGGTGGGCATCTACTGGTGGAGTTTTGCATGCCATTTCTTGCTTGCTGCCCCAGTTTGGATTGCAACCATGCTTTACAATTAGACTACTCCTTCATTTTTGTTTTGGAGCAAATTGAGGTATTTTTTTTGTTATCCTTCATTCTTGTATGGCTGGAAATTGGGCATTTGCTCATGTTCTCTTGTGGCTATGAATTTTCTGATCTGATTTATTTTAATTGTATGAAAATTAGAGGAACTCCTCTATTTCATTTTTGAATTGCATGAGGGTTTGAATGATGGATGTTTTAAATTCATTTTGCTGCCCTGTAGTATTTTGTATGGCATAATCTTGTCATTGCCAGCAATTATGAAATGGGTTGTTGAACAAAATTCGGTTCATGGTTCCTCCTTGTTCTTCATTTTTGAACAATTTTTTGAAAACATGTTTTTAATTGCTGCTCTTTATCCATTTGCTAAAAATAAAATTTAAGGGTGGATTTCATGTAGAATTGCTAAGATCTCAACTGGGTCTTTGGCAGATTTTAATTCTGGGCACTTTCATTTTTGCCCAAATTTGTGCCCTCTTTCGAAATGACATTTTTTATGCTACTCTTTAACCATTTGTTTTAAATGCAAAGTAAAGTTATATTCTATGTAGTAACGCCCATAATTCAAATGGGTTGTTGTCTGATTTTTAATCCGGACACCTCCATATTTTCATGTTTTTCTTGTCCAACTTGGCAAAATGACATTTTCATAACATCTCATTTTCGGTTCTCAACTCAAAAATCAAAGGTGAATTCCAACTTGAAACATCAAAATATGAACTGGGTCGGGCGTAGAATTCTAATCTGGAACTTGAAATTTTATGTAAATTTTATGCCTCTTCTTCATGTTGAATTCCAATTGTTAAACGTCTTCTTACAACAATGTTTGCTTGGCTATGTTAAATGACCTTATGATGTTTTTAGTGGCTTTTCATGGATTCAAATTTGTTTTGGATTCCTCATTTGGATAAACGAGAAGGCCTATCTGTCTGCAAGGCGTTGAGTTATCCGTCTATAGGGCGTTGATTCAGGCATGTTTGAGTTTTACTCCTTCGTAGGAGAGATGTATCTGATTCCATGTGGTGCCATTCCTTCAAGAACACATGATGACATTTCACACAGTCTGCACTTTTGTACCTATACCTCTGTAGTCATGACTTGTACCTGACATACATCATTGTATGAGCATCTGCTTGTGATATTAGCATAACACGTTGTATTCCATGTTTGCTCCTTGTCTGGCTTGAGTGTTGGCCATTTGTTACCCTTACCTTGTTTGTTGCTTGGGCCTCATGACTACCTCCGAGCATGGTGGGGTGGCCTCTTTTGAGTCCACATGGTAGAGAGGCATTGCCACCGCCATTGGGGACCGGCGTACAGGTTATTGGAGCGCCAATTGGAAGTGTTCCCTCTTGATCATGATATATTAGATGATGTTTCTTATTCTTGGTTATGCCTTTATATCTATGTGCATTCATTTTGTATATTGTACTCTCTTGAGAGAAAAGATGTAAACTTATAAATTAATGAGAAGAAATGTGATGATTTCCATTTAGTTTACAAGTTTTGATGTTGGTATCAGACTTGCTTGTAATTTGATGTTCATAGTGGCTTTTCCCTCTCAACTTTTCTTTTAAAAAATTTGAGTTTTGGTTGTATTTTACCTTCTTGTTATAGGCTACAAAGGTTCCAAAGCATCGCCGTCCTTTGTTAATGCCTTGTGTTGTGGTTGCAAAAGTTCTGGAGCATCGCCGCCTTTTGTTAATGTCCTGTGTTGTGACTGTACAAGTTCCAGAGCATCGCCGCTTTCTACATTTTGGTCTTTGTTGTTGCTATCCAAGTTCCGAAGTAGCGTTACAATTCACGGAGTAATGCTGCAGAAGCTCCAGAGCAATGTTGTTCAAGTTCTGAGCAAGGTTAATAAAGCGTTCTCGCACCGGAAAGAAAGCCCAACGCCGAAATGGAAGGTTCCGTAGAGTAATGGCTCCAGCAGTTCGCGAAGTTTGAGCAGCGCCGCTGGTTCCGAGCATCTTCCTTGGAGCTCATATATTTGTTCTCTTTGGATTTTTTTCTCTGGAGGGTGGTTTAGTCCTCTCCTTGGGGTTATGTTCAGCCATGCTTGGCTATGTTTGTGATTGTTATATCGTATTGCAACCTATTTTTTGTGTAAGTTATTCTTTATGTTTTAAAAATATATATATCTTGTCCTCTTTCAGCTCTTACCCTTCAGGGTTGCATAGGGGGATGTTACAATGGGTGTCGAGATTCGGTTGAGGTGACCAGGACAACCCATAGTGGGGGCTGGAGCCTATGAAGATTCCCAAATGATATCCCATGTCGAGCTATGTGATGACACTCTTTCTACGACAACAGTTGGTACGTGATTTTGTGTGTATGGTTTCTTAACATACTCGATCTGTTTTATTTCTAGAAGCAATGTGACTTATGTTAGTGATGTTAGAGTTGTACTTGTGTTATTCTTATGGTTGTATGGTTCATGTGATTGGTTGTGTCAGTGTGAGTTAGCCTGTGTCTAGAGGTTGATGGTCTTGTATAGGATTCCTTGTTACTATCTCCTAGCATGGGGGGTGAGCCTTTAGGTATCACATGGTTGGGTGGAACATGCACCTTAATCCATTGGGTCTTCTTCTTGTTCGTGTGGATGAGATTTCCAGTTGGAGAGCTCGTGGGATCCTAGTTTCTTTTCATGCTTTATTCATTTTAGTTGTTATTGTAATTTTATTACCCCTCATTTGTATCGAGGTGGAATTGTGTAATATGTAATCATGCTTATTGTATTTACCTCATTCGGGGAATGAGATTTGTAATCTTATTGTTGAATTATCATTATTTGGAAACATGTGGTATCTCTTTTGCTTTGATGTAATTTATCATGTTTGGAATATATGCATTTCATAATTCATTAAGTAATTAAATGTATGGTTTCTATTCATGTTTCTTATTTGGGTTTTAAAGTAATCTCAGTCTCGTAACCTTAGAGGTTGTTGGCAATGGGTAGTGAACTTGCATGTTAATTTAACTTAAACAAAAAAAAAATAGTATGTTTGAGTAGATAATTGCAACTTCCTCTAGGGTTGCGTGGCAGGGCATTACAATATAATGTGTAGTTTGAAAGAAACGCCCTGACAATCCTTAAGGCATACCTACAAGCAATGGGATCAACTAATAAAGGAAACACTGTCATCATAGAGAGCCTAAATCCATAGGGTGTAAAAAGAGTTTTTACATGTTTCTTTAAGCCTACTAAGGTTGTTCCAAGCACTGAATTAGGTGTTTGTACCTTGAAAAGAAAATTAAGATTTGTGGTTATGAAGTGCCATGATTGTATAAGTGAGGGAAGTCATGATAAAATGAATCATTTGGAAGAGGGAAGGCTTTGTAAGGACTTGAGATTGTTATTTTGACTCATGTGAGGTTGTTTCATGCATTGGATTGAATGGTTGTGCTTTAAACTCAAGTTTGTGTTTTGTGTAGCAAAAGTGCCATGGAAGTGTATTGAGGATAGTTTGTCATAAGTTGATGTCTTATGAAATTTAGTTGATGGCTATCAATCATTTTTAAGACTTCTAAGATGTTTGAATGTTATAGAAAGTATTGGAACTCCACATTGTATGTTGAATGCCTGAATTCAAGAGGTTTTGTGAGAAGAAAATGAAATTGTGGTGAGTAAATAGATTGGAATGTTTGAGTATGATTGAATGAGATTTAGTAAGTTGTTTTTCTTCCTCTGTATTGCATCAATTGGAGCCATCTCATGCATGTTTGCAACACTTTATTCCTAGGGTTTGGTGAATTACAACATTACATTTTGTTCATTCATCATTCCTCCTTTACATTTGATTTCATTACAAGGTTTGATTACCAAAACACGGTTTGACCAAGGAAAACCCCTTTCTACTAGCAATACAACATTTTTCACTCTCTTTAGTGTGTGATTTACAAATCTAGGTTGAAGACATATTGAAGAGCAAGATTGGAAAGAAGTTGTCAAATTTGCAAAGTTGTCCAAGTTATCACCTTGTTTAGAAGATCACTAAAAGGCATCTACATAGTAGAATTTGAAGTTTTAGATCTTGAAATCGGGTTAAGAAGATAGAGTAGATATTGAAGAGAAAATTCAGACAGGTTGATCCTCCGAAAAGGCTAAGCAGGAATGATATGCCACTTCTGGCATATGAGTACTAGTCTTGTGATTTTTCTAGTTTTGAAGTGTTCAAGACTTGTCTCTACCAAATTTATGTTCCTACCCAAAAACCCTAATCTGGGACTAAATCACCCAGCATGGCATATGAGTCCCAGTGTGCATTAAATTCATCGTTTTCAACATTTCAAGTCTTCATTCAAGCTATGATAGGTTTCCAAGTGCCCCTCTTTGCTTCTCTAGCTTTCTATTATGTTTTGCATTCATTTCTAGGTCATTTAGTGAAGCTTTACACATAATTAGGTTTTTTCATTAGATCTTGTTTGTTACTAGTCTTTCCAAGCCCTAGCTTGGTGGTAAACCCCTCTTTAGTCATTAATCATACCCTAAGACAAACTTTATTATATCTCTCTCCCTCGTTCCATCCTTGGATTGAGATCTCTAGGGTTTCCTTGAGTGAAACTAAGTGAAATAGGTCTAGTGCTCCATCTCCCAAAAGATTTAGAGAGCATATCCCCAAAACCCTATTTTCTAGGTTTCATACTTTATACAACAGCATTGGCCCATGCTCTCGCAACATTGTTGGATCAGCAAGACAAAAGTGGTAAAGAACATATTTTTTATTACATTAGTTGAACTCTAATTAATTACAAGACACGATATACAATAATAGAAAAGAATGTTTGGCTCTTGTATTCGCTACTAGTAAATTGAGACATTACTTACTGAATTCTGAAATCCATGTGATGATGAAATTCGATCCTTTAAAACAACTTTTTTGCTAAAATAGATTTATTGAGACATTTAGCTAAGTGGGTTACACTGTTAATTGATTTTGACCTTAAATTTTTCTCTCAAAAGGAAATTAAAGGACAAGCTTTGACTGACCAATTAGATGATGCTCTCTCTCCCCTAGCATTACCCAATATTGATTTGAATTCCCTAATGATAATGTGTTGAAAAATGAAACTAATACGTGGGAGTTATATTTTAATGGCTCTGGCATAGGGGTTATACTAATCCCACTTGTAGGAAAGCCTATTCCCTTGTCTTACTGTGTAAAATTCCTATGCATAAACAACACAGCAGAGTATGAAGCTTTAATCACTGGACTACACGTCGCTTTAACTCTGGGAGCTCAAAGTATTAAGATATTCAATGATTTGCAATTAGTCATTAAGCAAATAAAAAGATCGTATCAAGCCAAGCAAGAAAAATTATCAAAATGTAAGGATCTCACAATGACTCTCTTAGATAGCTTTGACTCATATACCATTGATAACATCCCACGAAAAGATAATCGACATGCATATGCAATGGTAAGTGTGGATTCCCTTATATCTCAAGATCCTTTAAAATATTTCACATTCATTGTCCATACAATTTTGCAACCATCAATAGAATATAAGGTCAAATAAGTGTTATCAACCACCATGGAAAGCTCTAGCGAATGATATATATCAATATTTAATTATTTGAAATAATGTACCTTTCATAAGCTGACAACTAAGAATACTTGAGCCCGTCTATGAAAACTTTTGTCTAGATATATAATCCTTGCAAACATTCTATATAGAAGTTCCTTTTATGGTCTTTTGCTTAGATTCCTTAAACAATTTGAAATCCCTATAGCACTTGTAGAAGCACATACAGGTTCTTGTGGAGGCCATTTTGGAGGAAGATCATTAGTTCAAAAGTTAATCCACATAGGATACTATTGGAGGCATATGGAACAAGATTGCTTTAAATATGTTAAGAAATGTCACAAATGTCGAGAACATAGAAATTTGATTAACACTCCTACTTTTAAGCTCCGTTCCCAAGTTCCTATTTTTCCATTCTTGGCGTGGGGTCTAGATCTTATTGGAAAAATATCACCACCTTCTTTCATTGGACATACATTTATAATTACTACAACAAATTATTTCACAAAATGGGTAGAAGTCGTTCCCCTTTGTTCAACAACTGCTAATGTAATATGTCATTTCATATTGGAACACATTATTTCTCACTTTAGAATACCTTCTATGTTGGTTTTAGACAATATGACACAATTTAAAAATAATGACATGAAGAAGTTCTTAGAGACATTTAACATCCGACATCATTTTTAAACACCCTACTATCCACAATCTAATGGTCAAGCTGAATCAAATAGTAAAACCCTTGAGAAAATATTAAGGAAGACAATAAGGAAACAAAATAAGAATTACCACATGCAATTAACATATGTGTTATGGGCTTATAGTACTAGCATTAGAACATCAATTTGAAATACTCCTTATAATATCGTTTATGGTACCAAAGCAATGATACCCTTGGAGTTAGAGATTCCTTCATTGAGAATCGCTCTTCAAGGACTTATTGATGATAATACTTATAAAGAATAATGAGTACATCAGCTTGAGATGCTTGATGAATAGCGTAATAACTCTCTTGAACATCTCCAAGCTTACTCTAGAAAATTTCAATGTAGTTACAATGATCAGGTCATCCTTTGTTCATTTAATAAAGGTGATTTGGTGTTATTTGAGAATCAATGTAATGTGAATGCTACCCCAATTGAAAAAGGAAAATTCAGCCCTAATTGGTTAGAACCTTACATAATTGATGAAAGTTATAGGTCTAGTGCATGCACGTTAACAGAAATGGATGGTACACCTCTTAAGGAGCCTATTAATGTCGTACATTTGTGCTGGTACTATTTCTAACCTTCTTGAATAGTGTGGACAATGAAGCAGTGGTGTTAGATTTAATAGATAGTACACTATTTTCTCTCACATTGCTTAGTTCTTGACAAACAATCATTTGTCTATCTTGAATATTAAGGTAATTATTCAAATTAGCTTTGGATTATTACTTTAGGTTTCATACTATTTAAGTTTACTTTATATGTTGTGTTAGATTAGGTCCTTATCTGTATTTGGTGTTCTACAATTAGATCATATGTGCATTTAATTTAGCATAACATACTCAATCATAATGTTGCATGTAAAAGAAAACTAAGATAGTTTTAATTAGATCACATAAAACATGTTAGATCATGAAGATATTTATTAAATAGTTTCACAAAGATTATTTCATAAATCATGTTGCCATCTAACTTAAACACATAAACATAATCAACCAAACATAAATTCTCATATATGTATAAGAAAGTTTTAAGTACATATCATCAAATATACAAAGATACTATGGAATATGACTACCAGATCCCTTGAGACCTAGTGATTGCCTCTATTGAGAGATGGTAATATGTGCTAATGATCTTCCCATGGATCCTAGTGCATCCTATAGGCCCTATACTTGCTTGACATCCCTAGCCTATCGTACAATGGCCTCTATGTTTTTTCAATCTATGTGGCCTCTCTCCAACTATAGCCTAACAACCTCTCCACATAGTCTCTTGAGCTCTATTGGATCTCATGATGATCGAAGCTCATTGTAGGTAGCTTGCAATGCTGATAGCTCACCCATAGCTTGTTTGGAATGCTTGGTAGTGCTCTCGTATGATCCTCTCAACATTGTGAAAGGATCAAATAGCTTTGGATGTTGCTCCATGATGGGTGGGGGAATGTAGTCTATGGTGATAGCCTCATCTGCAAGAGAAGGAGGAATTATCTTTACAAATACCTGTTGGTAGAGATACTGAAGCTCTGTCACAGACCCTGCAAGATGGAAATCATAAGGATAATCAATACACATCATGATGTATATATATAAATGAAAAGAAATAACATGAGCATAATTATAAAAGCATAAGCATAATCATAAATAATGTGTCATCACCTAGGTCTCCAACCTACTGTGTAAAAATAGCCCCATCCTATGTAGGAGGTATTGAAGATCCATTGCCCACTCCATGCTCATGACTGTTGGCATGTGCTACAGTTGTTGACTGCGATTTGTTCACCTAGGTGGGAACCGAATCTTTCCACTAGTGGGTAACTAGACCCTCCTTTTTTGTATGACTGCCCTCACTCATCAGCTAGCTCTTGTCATCTTCATCCTCCTCCTCATCATAGTCTAATTTTCCTGCTCATAATCCTCCTCTACCTCATCCACAAACAAATCTACAACCTTGATCTTCGCGCCTATCTCCTCGTCATCATCCTTGTGATCGATAGGAAAAAATGGAGTTGGTCGTGTTGTGTACCACCACTCATATGCATCTATAGCACCCACATCATCAACATCAAAGTCTTAGGGGTAAGAGTATAGAGCTATATCACACTTTTGACCAACTTATCAACATAAGTGAATTTAAGAATTTCTAACTAAAAACAAATTTTGGCCAAACATATGATCTAATATGATTCATTCTAGCTAAGTTAGATATTTCCACAACTTTTCCAGCTAAAATTGTTAGCTAAATGCATATGTAGCACCACTTTGAGTCCAATTTACCAAAAAAAAAATTATTTGAAAAACTTGACATTCCAATAACTCCTACTCATATAAATAACATTATTTTTAAAATATAAAAAATACTCTTTTGTAGATCCATAAGTGTAGTTTTCACAAATATATATTTTAATAGTTTAATTATTATTTAGATTTAATTTTTTTATTTTTACTCAAAGTAGGTTATTAGCACAAATTATTAGGTTGATTACCATTCCAAGGAAAAATACTAAAACTTATTTTAAAAATTTGAAAAATATATGATGCGCTAGATAAAAGAATCACTATCAAGATGGTACATTTTTTTTCTATTTTAGATAATATTTAATATGAAAGTTGATGTCGAATGGAACAACCGTGTTTTAATACACACACATTTTAAAATTTATTTAAAAATATATATTTATCAAAATTAAAAAAAAAACATCCATACACTAAATTTTCAAGTTATAAATACACACAAAAGAATTGAAGGAAAAAAATAAAATTTACTATATAAAGGTTGACGTCTCATATAACCTCATTTTTCAGTCTCATATAACCTCATTTTTCAGCATTTTATCAACAACTAAATTATGGTGTTAATTTATTAAAAACTATTTTAAAATATTTTTTTTATTTTTTTCAGAAAATACAATCATAAAATATACTAAAAAATACACATTTTATCAGTTTACATCATTTCAAAATTTAAAAGATATATGCCACTTTTTAATGGTTCAAGTTTAAAAGTTGGATCAGTGTATGTCATTTCCTTTATAAAGTGTGACACAACTTTGTACTTTTACCCTGGGGGCATATTGAGATCCTCATCATTTAAATCACTACAAGCACTCTGTATTGATCGTCTGTAAAATGGTCATGTTGCTGGATGAACCTATACCTATCCAAACTGTCTCATGACACAATTGTAGTAGAAAGGTCTCACCACGTAGTCATGTCTCCCTAGTAAAAATCAATCCCTTTGTATCCTTGTCAACTAGTGGGTCTCATCTGGCCACTAAGTTATCAGCAAGTAAGGTCTCCATAAGATCTCCTCCTGATTAAGATGATCAAATCTAACTCTCCACTATAGTAAATCTTCATACTACCATGCTCGCCTAAGTTGATAGCTAAAGGAGCATTGGTATCCCAAGGTACATATAGAAGGAAATCTTATCGGTCAGGTACATGTGATATGCTATAAGAACCAAACCCATAATAGTGTACAATGGGCCATACTGTCCACCTCTCGATAAGCAAATTGCTCCAAATCATAATAGAGATGTGCTAGTATACTGCAACCCCAGGCAAAGATGGTCTTGTGATGCTCCATCTCTCATATCATGTGCACTAGTCCTCCATCTAGGTGTGCTCCCCAACCATCTAGGACTAGTACTAATCCTATAGTAAATATCATAGTTCACCTCAAGAGTGGCGACTGTGCACAGAGTAGCCACCTCATCTCAATATGTGGCCCCATGATCTCCCAAATCGGACCTCCAAGATAATACTATATATTTTCTCTCATCTCCTAGTACAATCAATTCTCTGCAAAATGAATGGTCTCGTCTTAGATAGGAACCTAAAGAATGTGATGCACATCCTCAAGAGTGATAGTCATCTCACTGGCGGGTAAATGAAAGGTGCAAGTATCTGCATCCCACCTCTCTACTAGTGCCATCAGTATGGTATCTCATGGAAATCATGAGTTACTCCTAGTATATACCTATCACGTGTAATGTTTGTGTGTCCTCCTTTGACAACATTGTAACTAGGTCTCATAGGTGATAGAATAGCTTTCCATTGAGACATTGTCACGATCAAGGAGGAATCTAATAAAAAAGTAAAAAATCATTAATACGCATTTTAAAATCTTAAATTTATACATCAATAGTCAAAAAGTGTGCTAAATTGGTTCTAGGGTACTTTTCTAAGGGTCCTAGACACTTTATTCCTTATTTGGGACACTTTATGAAAAAGTGGGACACTTTGTGAAATAGTGGGATGCTTTGCAACTTTTTCCTCTAAGGTCCTAAATATATCTAGAAATACGTAAAACATAAAATAAATGCATGAAAATGAAGCTAAGGTCAAGAAAAATCCACTCACTATATGTTGTAGATCACCCCATTCCACCTCATTGGGTAGGCCCTTGAGTCTCAGAGGCACATATGGTCATATGCTCGGCATCATCAATCACTCTCCACCGAAGTCAAGCTACAAAAAGGTAAAAGAAAAAATGATCACAAATTACTTAAATTTTTACTCTTATATACTTTCAAATTAGTTTATTTACATGTTAGGGTAAAAAGTTCCTTTTCATTCAAATTAGCATATTGAGGGCTAGAGAACTCCTTTTTTGATGAAGTGTGTTGTGTTGGATTTGTAATTCCACCTGCAGTCTCATCAAATGTCTATCATTATGTGTTATGGTACTTGGAAATACCCTATTGTATGACCTATAAAATTCAATGCAGTTAGACTACTACCTTGATTCCACCTTCATAAATCAAGAAGAATCAAGGGGGGGCATACATCTACCCTCAAATTTAATTTCTTGAAGAAGTTAGATAAGAAGATTTTTTAACGAATAATGAAGTGGTTTTGGGGGATACGGTTCCTAACATTGTGTTTTTGTAGCTAGCTACATTGGGGACTTCATTCTCCCATGCTTGTGAAAAAATCCATATGAGTATCCTTTTATGAAATACTTTAGCTTGCATATGCACATAGTGTCATACGGGTGCTAAAGTGGGGCCTAAATGTAGTGTAGAAAATTACACTCCCTTCTTGGAGATAGTATAATTTCACACCTATTTTTGACCTATTTTAAAACCCTTGCATTCATGATTCCTTAAATCATCATTAATAGGCCCCTAACACCCTTTATTTTAGATCCCAAGGCTTATTTCAACTAAAATCTTGAAAATTTTAACAAATACATTTAATTTTCTAACACCCCAACATTTTCTTACCCCAAAAAATAGGGTAGGACTCATACACCACCTTGGGCATATAAGTCCCCCTATATGTGACCCATACGCTACCTTGGGTTTATGAGTCCCATTTGGCCCCTTTTTACGGTTTTGAGTGGGACATTCAAGTTTTCAATTCAAATTTCACAAATATCAACATTTGGGATCTAATAAATAGTAAATTAGATGAAATGCCTATAAAACTAAGGTTTTGAATCATTATTTCACCTATATTTTTCAAGAAAGAGAGTCTCACCTAGATTTAGAGCTTTCAAGAGAGAGTTTCAAGCATTCAAGAGCAAGGAGCAAGTAAAGTTGAAGTCTTGGAGCAACATAATAGTGTTTTTGCAGGTCTTCAAGCTCTCTTTCATTTCAAGATCTAGCATTGTCAAGGATTGATGATGGATGCCTATGGAGGATCATGATGGATTATAGGTTGGGGAGATGTAACTATCCATTGAACCATGCCTAATGAATTGTTTCCTAATTGATTCCATCTTCCATTATCATTCTACTTTCTACCTAAAGGAAGGTACATGCATTATTATTGCTTATTAAGGTGATTAGAGATCTCCCAAAGTGAGTCATTATCTTATGTTTTATGCATGCATCCTATTATAGCACATTAGAGTAGGGTTTATTACACTCTAGATCTCCTAATCTTAGATGCACTTAATATTGGGACTTTCACACACATTTCCTTTAAAGATCTATTCTTTCTATCAAGGTATAATTACCAAACTATGGGTTTGATTGAGGCAAACCCCCCATAAGAAAATAAACACAACATTTTGTTTTGCAGATTTTTAGCTAGTTCAAACTTAGAAGCAAAGTTTAAGTGACATAGGGAGGAAGTGTAGAAATAGGAGAAAAGTTTTAGATTCTAATTTTTCATAAAAGAATAATAGGACTAAATCACCACCTTGGGTGTATGAGTCCCTGTACATGAATTTTACTAGTTTTTAGAGGATTATGATCAGTAGCTTGAAGCCTACAAAATTTTCCTAGAAACCCTAGACTAGGACTAAATCATCTAGTCTAGTGTATGAGTCGTTGTACACATCAGTAATAGAAAAAATTAGGTTTTTCAAATCTTGTTTAGTCATCTCCAATCCTCCAAGTTCTTCTATATTTATCCTCAGTTTCTCATTCTAATTTTAAGTTTCATTTTCTAGGTCATATAGTTAGATTTGCATATTACTTTCTAAGCATTTGCTTAGTGGTGAACCCCCTCTTTAATCACACCTAAGGAAACCCTCTTATATATCCTTCCCTCAATTGATTCACCTAGTTGAGGTATCTTTGTTTCCTAATGAACTAAGAGTGAAATAGGTCCTAACTCCCTTGTTCAATCTCCCTAAAAGGTTGAACCCTATTTCCTTGTGTTCATTTTGGTGAACCCTACATGAACTCTTGCATTTCTGATTTTGAGAGCATCATAGTCCTAGATCTAGGTTAAATTTTCATTAGATATTTCATTACTTAAATTGAATTTAGGGCTCCTAAATATTGGATGAGTGGAAAAGTGCATATAGGTTTGGTGCAGGGGCACCATGTTAGTTCAATCTTGCAAGTTTGGTCGTGTAGGGTCTTAAGTTGGTTTCTAGGAGTTTGAGTCTTTTGATCAATCAATATGGTCATAACAGACCATTTAAAATGTAACTTGGGTTAGTTGAGTTGGTTTAATGTTCATTTTGCACAAATTGTTAATATTTCAAAAAAGTTGTCATATGTAAGGTGCAAAAATGAAAACTTTGGGAATACCAACAATTAGATGTTTAAAAGTTGGTTTGTGGTGGTTGAGTCAGTTTTGTTTTGGGGTTTTAGAGTTTAAAAAGGCCTCTCCAATTTGAGGCAATGCTCTGATGTTAATTTTTGGTGGAAGAAAACAAATAGAACTTTGTTTTTTTATGTTATTTTATGTGAAATCTAGTACTTCTTTCATTTGTACAGCCGAATACAGTTTGCTTTTAGTATAAATTAAATTTTAGTTGGTAGATACATGTGCTAATATCATTTTTGTATTGGTTTTTTATTATCAGGTTGGAGAAATTGATGAACAATTGATTAGCTAGAAATACAGAGTTTAAGGGTTTGATAGGCTAAAAATGAGGAATTAAGCCATTCCACCAGTGAATCTTGTAAATACTTGGTGGAATGGCATGAATAGGTTTAGTATTTTGTGTAATGTGGATTTTGAGAGCAAGGGAGGCAACTTGTGGTTTTTGGAGTGATGCCTTAGGTGGTATTCTATTGATTTTAGGTCAAATTTGGTGGTGAAAGGTTAAGAATGGTTGCAAAACCTTGAGGCAGTGGTTTGTAAAGGTTTATTAAGCATGTGAAGACATATTTAGAGGTATTTTAGGTTTTGGTTGGCCGGGTAGAATCCTGGATTAGTGATTTTCAATAAACCCCTTCCAAACTAGTCTAAAAGGAGGGTTTGGTGATTAGGTGTCTTGGAGGACACTTCTCTAGTTAAAAGTTGTGGAATCTAAGGTTTTGTGGTCTAGTAAGGTTCTTTCAATAGATATTTAGGTTTGGGAGAGAGTTTGGAGGGTTGTTGCTTTGGAAAAGTGACCTATTTAAGGTCTAGGGGTAGCGTAGCAGCAATAAATTGAGTGTGTTGGTCTGAAACAACCTTATACACAAAGGAGATATGTTAAATTTTTCCATAATGGGTGTCTAAAATGGTAAATGGTTAGTGGGTTTGAGGTTGGATTTGAGAGATATGGTCAAGAAACCACTGTTGTAGACCTACAAGGGAATTTGTGAAGTTGTGTGAGAAAACACCCTAGTTAGGGTTTTGATGATTGAAGGATTGTTGAAATTAGTTGGAATTGTGATTAGTGTTTGATTGCCTC
>VDFB02192843.1:0-14494 GCA_007258455.2 Sequoia sempervirens
ATATGGTATAACAAGAGTTATAATAGTTTTAGTCTTCTTCATAACTTCTTGGTGATAATGTTCATGCAGCAAAACAAGGTTCTCTCACATGGTCTTTTTCTATTATCATAAATTTCTCAATATAAATATATTTATGACATATTTCAATTAAACCATACAAAAGAAGATCATTTTACTTATAATTAAACTCTATTATAATTGGATCAGGACTTATTTAGACTTCATTTTACTGATTTTACATCTTCATTTTACTGTTTTTACATTTTCAGTTGTTATATTCCAAGGAGTTTAAAACTCAGTTATATTCCAAGTTTGTTATACAACAGTTTGATAATAGATCAATATCATAAAAGTACTGAATGAGATGCTATTTTCAGCAAGATAACAACCATGATTTAGAAAACAAACAATTGGCACCAGCTACTATTTACCTGAGTGAGAATCTAGCCATAACTGAGTGAGAATCTAGCCATTAGGTCATTCAAAATGATATCGTTTTAAATCATAGTCAGCATGTATACAAACCAAACAATTCCAAAGCTACCAGTCAAATTTTTCGCGTAAGTACCAGAATTGCTAACAACTATGTCAAATAAGTATAAAACCGTTGACAACCATATCAAATGCACCCAAAGGCTACAGACTAGAGAAGAGTAGTGTAAGGAGGTTTTAGAAATTCTTTTATTCTTCATTTTTTTTTCAATTGCATCATTTTTTTTAACTGGGCCATAGGGGATGCTTTGGGTATGCAGGGACAGGTTTGAAACATCCACTGGAAACTTCCCAAATAAGGCCTTTTTTCTTCTCTTCCACAACACCTCTTCTTTTTCCTGTGCTCTTCACTTAATCTGCTGCGGCCACTTGTTGTTACACTCCTGAAATACCCCATCTACCCATTCCAAATATAATAACAATACTTTGCAATGCAAAAATATTCAAAGGACAAACCCCAAAGCATGAATTTAAGAAGTACAAGACTTCAGTGCATGATTTCTATAAAAGACTGATACAAAGCCACTGCTCACAACACCAGAGTCAGAAATTAACCTAAATATGTTTACAAACAAAGCTTAGTTAAAGGAAGCTCAATGGCCAACAACTCTCAGTGGAATACTCAGAAGATAGACAAACTCAATATTTGACAGAAGAACTTCATCAAATTGAATAATGAAGAGGATAAGCAACACCAAAAAATGCATCTTCTTTCCCCAAAGCACTGCAACAATTCCTTTGCTGCACACATTTCAAACTCAGAATTTCTCTAATGTCCCTTCCCGCGCTCTAGGTCAGGCTAAGTATACTCACTTGCTGATAAAAGGGCTTCTTCATCTTGTCTATCATACCAATCTCTCTCTCCCACTATCCCCTCATCTTCTAGTTACAACCCCTTCACCTTCCCCATTATATTTCATGGCTCTTCCCACAAACATCTCCACCCATCACCTTCTGACATTTTTATCCAGCGAGTTTTATAGCAAGCTTAATTCTTTTGAAAACCATTCTAATGCCACTGAAACAAAGGAACCAAGAACTGCTCTCAAAATCTCTTCCAGGACGGTCACAAACAAATGCTTCAAAATCCACCTCTGCTTTCAATTCTGTCTTAACCCAATTGGATGCAAGCCTCTCCTAACTAAACCACCATTTGAGGAATCAAATCATTTTGGCCTCACTCATTGGGATGTATAATGAACCCGGCTATTCTCCAAGCCCAACTTAGCACTCTTCATCTTTAGCACACTCTAGAACAAGGCCCTCCTGCTGCAACAGATTGAACTACAACAACTCAGGCTTCAAAACACCGAAAAGATGCATATTTATGATCCCACCAACCAATTGATTAACAACAAAACTTCCATGAACAAATGCTCCAATACTACATCTGCAACACAAGATGAATTGGACGTTGTTTTTCACATTTCTGTCTGTCAGCCGCTCACTTATCATCTAGCCTCCACCAACACAATACACAAGCACTTTTGGAAATTATCCCACCACAATGCCACCTGTGTCAATCCAGCATACTGGATGCACTTTTTACCAAATTAATTTTTATGTCTTCAAATCCAGTACTAGATGTTTTAAAGTTCTAATTAATAATTAATTTGATAAAAAGTGCATCCACCATTCTGGATAGACGTTGCCCACAATACCATCCTCTTCCAGCTCTTGAATCAATTCGACAAATAAATCTGTGTAAAGCTCGACCTCAAACTCTGTGAATTTTGTTCCGATTTTTGTCACCTGATTAAAAATAGCTTTTATAAGCATTCTCCATTGGGTCTTCAATGCCAACTTAACTTTTCATGCTTTCCTTCTCCATGCTGAATCATTTTATGGCAACTGGCAACCTTGCTTGTAAAGCTTCCAGTTTACAATTTGTAATTGGCAACACTGAACAAGTTTCTATCTCTACTCAATATATTAGGCATGAAGTTCCAATAATTTTTTCCCCCCCTCACATTATACAAATATTTTTCTGTCCTTTTTTATTTTACAAGTTATTTTACCATTTCCATTTGTTAAATGGAATCGGATTGAATTTTTCTATAAAGTTTTCTCTTTTGAATGGAAGATTTCTGTTTACTTTTCTTTTCTCTGAAAATATAAATAGAAGTTGCATTCCAGAGACTTGTATAATCAGTTTATTGTTTAAATTATTATTATTATATAAATTATATTATTATTGTATAATATTTAAATCTTATTAAATATTGTATAATAGCGTATTCGAATCCTTTTGGGGGCGAGGGCCGAGGCGGTGAGATCGTTTCCGGGACGTTTCCTAGGGGCCCATTTAGGGGCGGTAGGGGGCGGCGACATACAAAATACATATATATATATACAAAATTTATTAATATATTATTATATTATAGACAAGAGAGGGAAAGAGAGAGATATATGTCAATAAATTAATAATTGCTCACACCAATATAATAAATCGCGAGAGTAGTAGCATAACAAGTAACAACATAATAAATCATAAATGTCATTAGCATTATAAAATGTATCATAGCAATATCAAACATCAATAAAACCATGGTATATCAATATCCAAATGTTTCAAACATGTATCCAAAAGTCTCAAAGTTCAAAGTTCCAACAGTCTATGAAATTAAGCCTCATTCGGGCTATCAATATCAAAAGATTGAGAACTATCTGAGTCACTATCATCTTCTGGCAAGAGTGGATCATCCAATGGTAGCCCGACCAATCCTGGTTGCACCTCATCCTCATCAATTTGTCTAACGTCCTCAGGATCAACATCCCATCGTGCTGCTAGAGTTTGCCGATACTCAGTAGTTTGATGGTCCTGAAGTCTCAAGGCACTATGAACTGCAACTAATTTCTCAGCTCATTTTGAAGTAAGCCTATTCCTCTTAATGGAGTGTATGAAGCCATAGGTGGACCAATTCCTCTCTGCAGCAGAGGAACTAGCAATCTGTGAAAGCAAACGAATGGCAAGTTGTTTCAAATCTGGTGTGTCCTTCCCATGAAATTTCCACCATCCAATGGGGTTGTTCTGTGCAATGGTGGCCCTATCTGTCCTAGCTTCTGGTTTGCTGAATGTAGGACCCTGAAGATCAGCAAACATAAGCCACTGCTCTCTAATAATGGTTGCTAGCTCATCGGTATACATTTTACGAAGGGCTGTTGTAAGCCCCTCTATCACCTCGTCATCCTCAGAAGGAAGCATTCGGCCAGGTCTAGGTACATACCACTTCGGATTAAGAGCATAGGCAAGCATATGAAGAGGGGTATTCATTGTGTTCCACCTCTTTGTCACAATAGGCCTAATATGGTCCTCATAAAATCTCAACTCAGGTTCCTTTTGACGAATAGCTTGCTTCATTTGGTCAAGCATGCTATCAAAAGTCTCATATATCTCTCCCAAGCTAGGAGAGTCTGTATCTGCATACCGGATTACCCTCACAACTGGTGATATGAAAGAGCAAATATACCTACAAGCAACAAATTAAATATTAGAACTTTTAAAATAATAAAATACAAACTACAAAGTAAAACAAAGTGTAACAAATTCAAAATTTCAAAAACAATTTAAATTTTCAGATTTCTTACTTGATAGTGGCCCACCAAGTTTCACTAAGTACTCTATCTCTCACTTCCTTGCCTTCATTTGTCTTCGACAGATTCCACCTTTTCCAATCTGCACAAACAACCATGGCTTGTAGAGCATCTTGGACCTCCATCATCCTCTCCAACAAAATATAGTAGCTAGCATATCTAGTCTCAACTGGTTTGAGGAATTCTTTCTTTGAATAAGACCGGAATAGTGCATGTGAAGTGTGATGGTTGCATACAAACATTTGTATGCCTCTAGCCTCTGCAACTGCTGCCCTCACCCAATCTATTTTTCCAATGTCTTTCAAAGCATTATTCAAAGCATGTACACAACATGGAGTCCAAAAAATATGTTTGTAAGCATTCTCAATCATCAAACCAGCTAGCTTACAAACACGAGCTGAATCTGTTACAACCTGCACAACATTAGAAGGCCCAACCTCCTCTACAGCCTCCCTCAAAATGCCAAACTGAAAATCAGCATCCTTACGCTTCCCAGAACAATCAACAGCTCGAAGAAAGTATGAACCAGCAGGGCATGTAACAATAACATTAATGAGTGGCCTATGTCGAATATCAGTCCACCCATCCATGACAATGGAACAACCAGTCCTAAGCCATGTCTGCCTCATCTCCTCCATCAACAAGGTAGCTTTTGAATATTGTTTGTCAAGGAGGGAGGTACGCAATCTATGTTCTCCAGGGGGGGCATAAGAGGATCCAACTGACAATATTTCTTTCACCATAGTTTTGAAATAAGGTGACCTTGCCAAATGAAATGGAAGAGCATGTGCATAAAAGAATTTGGCCACTGCATCATCAGCTTGCTCACGTTTTTGTGTATTCATCAACCCCATGATTGAAGTTTTCTCACTTGCTTTCTTCTTCCCTCTATCACAAGTCTCTGAAACTGATACATTGGAAGAGCCTTGCAAATCAGCTAATGGTCGTTTTCTATTTTGAATGGTAATGATTTGGTCATCACTACATCCAGCCAACTTTGCAAATTGAAGTTGCTGCTCCAATGTTATTGCTGTACAAACTCTAACACCTTTTCCACAGTCACCCACTAGATGGCCTCTAATCCTAGTATAGCTCCCATGGTAAGTAGATTTACAAACATGACAAAGCCATTTCTTGCTGCCCCCTGAATTTTTTTGCTTGTTGACAGTCACATCTGTGGCAAACTGACGCAATGGTTTGTTGCGGTTGAAAGGGCCTTTTGCAAATCTTTGAAGAGTGGGTATAGGGCATGCAAAATGGTCTGAAGAAGCATGGGTTGGATTTTCAGAGGTAGAAGAAGGATCTAATGACATTCTTTGAACTTCATTTTCACTCTCACTACCCTCACCCTCATAACTGTCACTGCCATTGCTGTTGCTGCTCATTTTGAAATTTGTATGGCTTTTCTTCTTTATTTTTTAAAATATGAAGTTTGTATGCTGGTTGAAAATCTGAAAGTTTGTAAAAATTATACCAAATCATTTAATCAATGAACCATTCAATGAATCAACATTGAAAACAAAAATGAAAATAAAAGCAAAAATTATTATTAAAAATTAAAAAAAATGATAAGCTAATATCATAATACAGAAGCAAATTTTTTTTAACAAAATTAATCTCAAACCTGGAAGTAGGAAATGGAACTAAGAAAAATGCAGCTCCCAGCTCCTCAAGGCGTCCCAAAATGCAGCTTGAGTGAAGGAAAAAATGCACAAATAGAAGCAGCCGCGACTTTACCCTAGGCGTTGGAAAAATAACTTGAAAAAAATTGTTTCATGGCTCTTTCAAATGCAAAAACGCCTCTGTTAAATGCCCAAATGCAGGAAGAAGAAGGCATAAAATGATTTAGACTGATCTTTTAGTGTGAATTGCCCTTGCTGTGTGAACTGTGAACTCAAACTGTGAAGTCGTCGCCCTAGCCTCAGCCGCGCTTTGCTTGAGAGCCAAATATTAACAATATAAATGAATCATATTTGATAGCTTATGACTTTTAAGAAACTTTTTTAGGTTTTATATTATTTTTCTTCCTTTGACGTCGCCAAAAAATGCAGAAATAAAACGTTTTTTAAAAACAAAAATTGTAATTTTTATGTTTTATGCGCGGGGGACGGCAAGCCGTCCCCGGGGACAGCGAGGGACGTTCCCAACGTCCCCTGCCGTCCCCAGGGACGGGGGAACGTTCCCAGAGGAGAGGAAACGTCCCCCCCGTTTCCTATGAATTTCTCAATTTAGAGGGGCAGTAGAGAATTTGTCCCGTCGTCCCAGATCCCAGGACAGGATAGGGGCAGTCTGAGAAGGAGTTTTAAGGGGGAGATAGCGTCCAGGTGCTCCTGATTTTGGGACTTTTGACTGATTTTTTGAAATTCGGACACTTTCCAAAGATGGAAACCCTACCAAAAATAGAAAATATTCCAAAAATAGTAACTTTCCAAAAATAGCCCCTAAAAAATAGGAAGTCCAACATGGGCCAAAATGCAAAAAATAAAGTCCCTAAAAAAATAGGGGGTTCAATGGGGAAATCCCCAAAAAGTAGGTGTCAGAATTTACTGCAACGATAGTCGATCTTTGTCCCTCGGGCCCTCTAAGCATTATGATGATGTTTGCATCTTGATTGAACCAAATTCTCTACGGCTCATTATAACTCGTAGAAACTCCTCATTGCAAAAAGTGATTAGGTTGTAGTATGAGCAAAAAGCAAAAAAAGCAAAAACAAAGGAGGGTCCCATTTTGCAGTAGAGTGTGTGTGAGTCACAACAAATGCGTTAAGCCATATTTTTAAACAAATGTTCAAAGATGTGTACCCAGTTGTTGGTCCCTCATTTGTTCCACCTAGAGAAACTAAGCTATGTACCGACCTTCTTGATAGAGAGTACTCCAAGGTGAGTGTTTTGATGGAAGATATGAGACTAACACGGATAAGGGATGGATGCTCCATAATCATGGATGGGTGGACTGATATCAAACATTGGCCACTCATCAACATTATTGTCACTAGTTCAACAAGCTCTTATTTTCTTAGAACTATAGATTGTTTGAGGAAAAGGAAGGATGCAGCTTTCCAATTTCATATTTTGAGAGATGCCATGGAGGAGGTTGGAGCCTCTAATGTTGTGCAAGTAGTGACCGATTCAACCCATGTGCATAAATTAGTTGGATTGATAGTGGAGGGTGCTTATAAGCACATTTTTTGGACCCAATGTGTGCATGCATTGAACAATACCTTGAAGGACATTGGGAAGATAGATTGGGTGAAGGAAGTGGTGTCAGAAGCTAGAAATGTGCAGATGTTCATTTGCAACCATCACACTTCACTTGCTTTATTTAAGACATTTTTGAGGAAGGAATTCCTCAAGCCCGTGGAGACTAGATATGCCAGCTACTTCATTTTATTAGAGAGGATTATTAAGGTCCAAGAGGCTCTACAATTAATGGTGGCCAATCCAGAGTGGGGTAGATGGCATAGGCAAGCACGCCAGAGGGAAGAAGTGTGAAACAAAAAATCCTTGATGATGATTGGTGGTCCACAATCAGGTAAGAAAATTGGCATTGCTGATTTTACTATTTAATTTTTAAAATATTAGTTTAGTAATTTAATATATGTTTCTAAGTTTCTAACTTGTGAAACATGTCCATTATTTTTGATGATTTTAATTTTTGTAACTTGTTTGCACTTGCAAATATATTTGCTCCTTCATCAAGCCTATTGTGCAAGTGATCAGATATGTTGATACTGATTCTCCTAACCTTCGAGAGATTTATGATACCTTTGATAGCATGCTTGGACAGATCGAGCAAGCAATTAATATACTTTGGGATTTTATGAGGAGTATCTTAGGCCCATTGTGTCGTGACGGTGGGACATTATGAACATCTTGGCTTCATATGGCAGCCTATGCTCTCAATCCCAAATGGCATCTTTGTAATGTCCCATTTTGTGCTCTACAGCTCTTCATTTGGGTTTTAGCCTATTTAGAATCCGTAGGCTAATTTGAAACTGAGAAAATTAGGGTTTCCTCTTTGGATCTTTGCTCGGTTAGTTAGGGTTGTTGTCTTGGGCTTACTATTTATAGCAGTTCACTATTTTTTAGCAAGTCTATCTTTTGGCAGTATCTGTCTAGTAGCAGTTCAATCCTTTGCAATTCAATGTTCAGTTTGGCTTTCTGTTGTTTTGATGTGAACTTACTATTTATAGCAGTTGGCTATTTTTAGTAAGTCTAATTTTGGCAGTAGCATCATCAGCAATTCAGTTCAAGTCATTTTGCTATCCTTCAGTTTTAGTTTGGCTTTGGTTATCTCCATGGATTAAGTTTTATACTTAGTCATTTTTATGTTTCTCAGTTGTACCCCCAAGCCTAGGAATGATCACTTCATGTTGTTTTTAAAAGGGGGTCATTAAGGGGTCAATGGTGCATTTAATGAATTATTAAATGCTTTATTATTTGCAAAAGTGAAGTTGGATGCCTAAAGAGGTGGATTAATATTTTATTATTTCAAAGTGAAATGCTTAAGAGTGGCATCCCTTTTGAGTTGAAGTGAGTTCAACTTATTGGAATTGAAGAGTCTCTTGTTGCTTCATTTCCAATTGGAAGCTTATATATTGTTGCTGTTTGTAGAGCTGATCATCTTTGAAAATATTGTAAAGTTATGCTGCTGGTTTGAAATCCAGAATCCGGCTAAGGGAAAGCTTAGCAATTTGACTCCATTCTTCGGACCTGAAACTATGGTTCCCTAGATGGTGGATTGAGAGTGTGCTTCATCCAGAAGTGCACATTGAGTTTCAAAGTTGAAGATTTTGTAGTTTTTTATAATAATTTTCAGAATTGTGTTTGCTGGTCATATCATGGTTGAAGGAGGTTTTCATTAACAGCTTTTTGTATGTTTTTTATGTGCTTCTAGGTATTGAAGAAATTGATTCCTAGTACATGGGCACCCCTTCCCACAGAAGATCAGAATTTAATTTGAAGAATTTTGAGAGTTTTTATCATTTTGGAGTTGCTAGTTTGTCTACAGCTGAAAGTGTTTTTTGTTAACAGCTTTTTGAGCAAATTAAATATCATTCTGGGTATGTTTGCAAAGTGGTTCTAGACCCAAGGCGACCCCTTCCACAAGAGATTGGAATTTATTTCCAAGTCTTTGATTTTTATTTGCTCAATTGCCCTTCTCAAGAGTCATACCATGTTGGGAGCATTGGGAATTGTGCAAGTAAATTAATGGTTTCTTTTTGAAGCTGTTTCATCATCATGATATGGGCGCCTATCCTCTAGAGGTTCATTGCAATTGATTTCACTCAATTTGGAGGTAAATTGATAAAGTTATGTGCATTTTCATTGTTGTTAATACGGTGAGTTTGCTGGTATGATTTTACGTATTCTCTATTTCTGATCAGACTTGTTAGTTTTGATATAATCTTTGGTTGAGGCTTCATTTCTATATCATTATTGTATTGTAAGAGTTAGAATGTTACTCTAACCATTGATTGATTGGAAGCATATCTTTCTTATTTCGCATTTGTTTAATTCATTTGTAAAGCTGATTAAGTAGTACTATGACTATTTATTATTTTATTGCTGCAATTAGTTTAAATTTCATACTCGATTGAGTGGTTGAGTTTAAATAATCATCTTTCTTAATTGTAAGTTTCCCCCCACTAAATAAGTGGTTGTGTGGACTGTATTCCCCCCACGTTAATAAGTGGAAGTGAGGATTTAAATGGCTGGCTTGCCGCCTTTAATAATATAATAATCTCACCCACTGAATAAGTGGAGTATCCCCACTGCTTGTGGATGCCTGCATCAGCAGATGAATTGTACTTTTAGCTCTGTTTATGCCTAATGATCCTCTGACCATATGCTATCACCTCGCCTACATTGGGATCTTGGTGAACATTCTTGGTTAGAGTTATCTTCTTTGCTGGTTTACATTTTGGAGCTAACGCTAATCAGTGTTTGGTTGCTGATTTGAATGTTAATTTTGGGAAAAAAATTAATGGGGAATATTTCACATGCATTGAGACCTGGGAGAGTGCCTCCATCTAATGATGAAGAGGTGAAAGAAGGCTTCATGAGGGCCCTTACAGAAATGTATTCTCCAAAGGAATCTACTTTACTTCGCACATAGTGGCTTGCATTTGCCAATCTTCGTGGTCCAACCTTCAGTAGAGCAGAGGTGAGGACGGATAGAGCTACATTAGCTCAAACCAACCCTATTGGATGGTGGACGTGGCATGGCAAGGATGCACCGGAGTTGAGGGTACTTGCCATTCGTCTTCTTTGATAGGTTACTAGTTCCTGTACTGCAGAGAGGAATTGGTCCACATATAGCTTCATCCAATCAGTCAAGAGGAACAACCTTACCTCTAGACGATTGGAGAAGTTAGTGGTTGTACACAGTGCTTTGCAGCTACAAGAACGCCAGACTACTGAGTATCATCAGACTCCAGCCTTATGTTGGGATGTTAATCTCAAAGATGTTATACAGATTGATGAGGAGGATGCATAGGAGGGATTGGTTAAGGTTCCATTGGTTGAGGCAACCCCTTCTACTAGCACTGGCAGTGACTCAGACTCGAGCTCCAATTTTGATTTACATCTACCATCTGCTGATTAGGGACAGCCATATATTTTCTTAGTTCTATGTTTATGTCATTTCATAGTTGAAACTTGGAGCCTTTGGGCATTTTTGTTATAATTCTAAGATTCTTATATAATATGCATGCACATTGATAATGAAAGCATTTGAATTTTGTTAATTTGTTTGTCGATTCTCATGTGAAATCTCAATTCAAGTCTAATGCTATGTATTAAGCTTCTACAATGTCTATGATGAATGCTTTATCAATGTTATGCTATGAACATTTGAAGTTTCTCTATATTTTTAAAAAATTCCCTTTTTTTTTAATAGTCGTCCCTTGTTGTCCCCTAAAAAATTGCCCAAAAGTACCCCCGTACTGGAAACACGTCCCACCGTCCCCTGTCGTCCTGTCCCCGAAACTCCGTGGAGCATAGATATAAAATGATTGATTTGGGATTTCACATATTTGATCTAATGATTTTTTCTTTACATTACAATAGCTTATAAAGCCTTTATTTTCCCATATCAAACTAACTAAACTAACCTACCAGAATATAACTTGCCAAAACTAACATTCTAACTTAACTATTTATAAACTAACATTTATTTATTATTGTTTTATCTAACCTATATGCTATAGATGTAATACTATTCTAATAGCCTATTCAAACCCAGCCATGCTTCTCCCACACTAGTTCTAGAACCATTCATGCCTAAGCTGTTTGCTATAATTGTCATTAACTTCATAATACTTTTGTTGATCTTGTCAAAGTGTAATAGTAGCTTGCATTGTTGAGGTCTAAGCGCATTAGTAATAATGTTCACTACTTCATTTGCATTTTTTCGGACTTGAGAACTCACGTTGTTGTGATTGTCCCTCACTAGATCCTTCTCCATTGTGACTCTGCTTGTGTGAAGGCACATACTTCCCATGAAATTATTCTGTGAATCATACATGAATTTGTCTTTTGTACTTAGTTGAAAACACACATGGGCTGTCTATAGGTAGAGACCATGCAATATTATTGGTTAGGGGACAAACAAAAAGACTTACAGGAGACCTATAAGAATCTGATCAACTCATAGAGATACATTTGAAAAGTTATGGATCAAACTGGAGGTGGTTAATATGAGAAAGACAAGGGTGGGCATGTGAAACAATTATGCTTGTCAAAGACCTATATGATTCTGATCATCTCTTCAAGACAATTCAAATGACTACCATTTCTGACAAGTAAGAAAATAATTTTTAGAAATGAAAGAACTTTTTGTTTGATTCCTTTTATAATAAGATTATAGAATGAAATGGCTATCTTGTAACACATTCATTGAGAAAGGAATCTTTGAAATAGAAGCCACTCCTTGAAATCTATTTATTGGAAAAAAGTTTAAAATCTACCACTTAGAAGGGCAAACCCTAAATTCTTCTTAGATTGGAAGAAAAACTTTATCATTGGCATCCAAAATATAGGTCAATCTGTAATAGAAACATGACAAAGGCAGGCAAAATTAGCAGATATTTACAAGGTACTGGCTTGCAGTAGTACTTATTTCGTCCTTGTATCACCAAATTACACCCAGATCACTGCACCCATACCACTTGTAAAGAAATATTCAATATTGAAAAACAAACAGCTTCTCTAGAAAGCAGCAATAAGTCAATCAAGTAGTGCACTGAATTTAGAATAATAGCAGTGATATCCTCAAAGAGAGACTATTTGTAGAAAATAACAGTAGTCATTGAAACCAAGATGCAAGCAATCTTTAACGAAGCAAATTTGTAAAGCTAATACTCAAGATACGGTTTTCAAAAAATTACCCATACACAAAGTTGACCAATTGTCAAATACGGGAAGTTTCAGAGAATTAAGCTCGACAGAAAAGATGAAGTTTCTGAAGCAAAAACAGCAACTTTTCTGTGGGCTGGATATTCAAGATTCAATCTGTGACTACCCAAAGGGCACCTAAGTCAAATAATTGGAGACATTACCCCATAATAAACCTCATCACTCAAAAGAATAAGAAAAAAAGGACCTTGAAAAAAATGCAAAATTGTTTTTTATTGTAATAGCAGCCATGAAAAAATTTAGTGAAATTTACTCTTTAAAACAAAGCTGCCTCTAGAAGCACAGGAACAGACAAACAGAAAAAGTTCAATCTTTCATAATATTTTGATATTATTAATAATGTCTATGAAAGATCTAACGTAAAATTAGAAACTTGACCTACCATTCAACTGCATTACTTCACGGGCAAGGGGAAGTGTATCTACAAAAAGCCAATCAGAAGGTAGCTGCATTGAACAGCGGTTACACTCCCGTGCAATAAAGCGTGCATCAAACTTCCAGTTATTGTGAGCCACCCAAATAACAGGGCCGCCAGCTTTCTGTCGACTTCTTACATACTGGATCAAAATAGGGGCAAGGTCTTTCCACCTACACAACAAAGCAAGGATCTTCAAATTATCTATATTGCTATGATACTAAAATGCAGTCTGAAAAATACACTAAAATAGATTTCAACTGAAAGTATTGCCAGCATATGCCGTTCTTATGCTTCCTTCAGACAAGAAGCCCTACTTGCACCTTAGATAACACTGCAAAAAGCATAGAAGAACTTCAATGTAGTCTTCTTCAGCCATATATTAAAATTAACTCACTTACTCTGCAATTATGATAGATATCTCACAGAAATTAAAGAATCCAAACAATAACATTTATGGTATTTTTAAGTTCCAAAATATTTGTGAATTTAGTGAAACTGACATCACAAGAAACTGGAAAGTGTGTATGAATTCTGAAACTGAGCAAAAACATACCCCTCTTAGAGAGACAATTATCAACTGCAAATGCTATGATGGCACATTAGCTTCTAGGTATGTATATGTACAGATCCAAAAACTAACCAAAACAGAACTCTTTTAAAGGCGCAATCATCAACAGTAAATTCTATGATGACATATTAGCTTAAAGACATAAGCTAAAATTTCAGGAAGAAAAATCAATGTTGTCATGTCCCCTTCTAGTTGACATCTCTTAGAGCTCACGATTAGCCTATTATGCGACCCTCGTAGGCTGATGGGATGGTTAGAGGGTCTTGATGGAGCTTGGCTTGGCTTCAGTTGTCAGTATTTTACCAGTTGGCTTTCGTTTGGGCTCATTCGGACACCGTTTGCCTGAGTTGCTATTTTTAGCAGTTTTTGGCACTCAGAGAGGCACCCCTGCTATTTTTAGCAGTACAGTTTGATCACGTGCAGAATCACTCCCTGGTTTGCCAGCTTCAGACGGTTCGTGCATCGGACGTTTCTTGAGGGAGTTATTAATATTTGATTGATTAATTAAATTGAGCATATAATATAAAGTTATAATATTTTAATATTATAACTTAAGTGAAGGGGTCGCCCATCATTGAAAGGGGGCCGTTTTTAATTATATTTTATAATTAAAAATTGATCAAAGACTATTGGAAAAATTAAACAAGAAAAGTTGAATTATTTTAATGATGCCTATTTTGAAGGAATTCGCACTTTTTCAAGAGTATAAGGCTTTGCTTTGAAAATCGAGCCATTATGTTATTGATTATTGAAATTTGAGCAAGTCTTCGTCCAGAGCACGGAAGCCGAGGGTTTCAGTCTTAGAGCATTGGGGAACGAGCCATCTTCAGTGAAAGCAATTCAGAGGTTGTGAAATATCATCCGATTTATTGCCAGGCAGAGGGATTTCTTCATTCAGAAGAAATTACAGAGCTTCACAGAGGTTTATATATTCAGGGTTTGGATTCAGAAGTTGTCAGGCAGTGCAATATTCAGGGGCGCATATTCTATGCTCATCATCTGGCA
>VDFB02192846.1:0-12844 GCA_007258455.2 Sequoia sempervirens
TTGCTCCTTCCTTTGCACCTCATGCAAAGTAGCATCAAATATATCCTTCAAACTACTCACACACCTCTAAGATTTTAGACAAGATTCCAATAGAATGCCAAGGAGAAATTCGTCCTCCTCCTTGACCCACTCATTCCCCCAAAAATACAACTCATTTCCTTTAGACTTTCCCCCTTTGTCATCATCATCATCAAAATCACCATCATCACTATCGTTGCAGTAGGAGACACCTTCCTCAATGTCGTTGCAAGTCGTAGAGATCCTAGCCATTTCCGCTAGGTTTTTCCTCCTCTTCGTTGCTGATAGGTTTTTCTTTGTTGCCCACTCCATTGACATATAAATTTTTCTTTTTAATATCTTTATTTGTTACATCCATTTCCACTTTACATATTTTAAAGAAATTTTATTTGATGTACTAGCAAATTATTTTACTTCCATATTTGTTTCATTGTCCATAATTTTCCAAAATATTATTCTCAAGCATCAATTTATTTTGCATAGGTGAATTTTTAACAACATTAGTAATTTATTGATCAAAACAATCTACAAAATTCAACATGGCCCCTTTACAAGTTGGACCTCAGTATTTAACTCTTCATTTATAGTGACACTTTTATGCTTTCTTTTGGTTTCACATAATCTCATTTTGATCCCATAGTGTATGTGCTCAAAGACATGATGGTGATATTTTGATCCTTGTGTTGTATGTAGATGATTTGATTCTTATAGGAAATTCATATTCAATGATCCAAAGTGTTTAGAGAGTATTGGTGGAGTAATTTGATATGATAGATCTTGGATTTTTACATTAATTTCTTGGTTTACAGGTTGTTCAAGCTTTGGATGGGATTTCCATTTTCTAATAGAAGTATGCTCTTGATATGCTTTAGATATTTGGAATTATTGATTGCAAGCCTGTGCCCACACCATTTCAATAAAGTTTTGTATTGTCTTCTAGTTATTCCACTCCTTTAGTTGATGCTACATTATATCGGTAATGGGTTGGAAATATTTTGTACCTAACACATTCTCATCCTAATCTCTCTTTTGTTGTTGGTCTTGTCTCTCATTTATCTCATGATCCATACAAGAGTCATTGGAAGGTTTCCAAGCATATTTCAAGGTACATTCAGGGAACCTCTCATTATGGTATTCATTAAACATTAAGATATTCTCATATTTTCGACTTCATTGACTTAAATTGGGTTGGTGATGTTAATGAAAATTCAAATTTTGGCTTTATTTTTTGTCCTGGTTTTGGCCCCATAGCATGGCATTGCAAGAAGAAATATGTTATTGCTTTATCATATATAAAGGCCGAGTCTCAAGCAATATTTTTGGCTAGCTAAGTGGTTCTATGGATTCATAAATTATTGATTGAGTTTGATTTCCCTCTTGGTGGTCCCAGTATTCTTTGGTGTGACAATCAAAGTACCTTTCATACTTCTTACAACAAAGTGGAGCATTAGAAGGAAAATAACTTAGAGATCCACATGCACTTCATTTGACAATTGATTTAGGATAATTCTCACCTTGGAGTACATGCCTACAAAAGAGTAGGTTGTATACATCTTCATGAAACCTTCAGGATCACCTGATTACCTCTAATTGTGATCAATTCTTGGGATAAGAATTTATCCTTGGGGGGTCTTCATGAGGCCCCCTTCATGTTTTTTACATGATTTCTTTCATGTTTGCATCTCTTTTTTGAAGAGGGTTTTTTCCCATGAGACTTTCTCCTTTTTCTCAATTATGAGATATTTTTTTTTACTTGTACATGGATACCTCATGAGGCCTAGTTGTTGGGACCCATCTTTTCTTTTTCATGCATTATTTTTTGTTACCCTAATTTTTACTTAAGGGGGTCATTGGTGTAATTACTTATTTAATTACACTTTATTAACTTTATTAAGCTCACTTAAGTAAGGAATTTTTAGGTCATCCTTGCATATAATGTAATGCTTTTTATTTTTCATTCATTTTGTAATTACCTTTATGAGAAAATATAAAATCTCTTTGTAGCTCTCATTTCATGGAAGGTTTTCTTAGCTTTTCTATTTGATCCCACTTTTATGGTTATTTCCTATCTTCAACACTTCAAGTGTCTTAGTTAATCACTTTTATGGTTTTTTTAAATCAAGTTTCTAGAAAAGGATAATAAATATAGTTTTAAATAGGCTTAAAGCTTCTATTCATCATAGTGTAAAGAGTGAGGTTAACTCTCAATGAACATTTCCTTTGTATAAGTTAATTTTTTCATCCTTTACACTAACATCCTAAAAATAGAGTTTACATATTATTATTATTTTTTATTTTCTCAAAAGGTTTTCTAGCAAGGTGGTGTGAAATGATGGGTTCACCAAAATATAGTGAACTGCGACAAATAAAAAAGTGGTTTAGGATAGTGGGCTCACCAAAATGTTGGTTTTCCTTATCATACAATCTTGTAAGCACCACACTTAGATGAAATAAACTTTTTCAATAAGGAACCTAATCTACTACTAATGAAATAATATTATGATAATTTTATAATCTAATGTGATTTAAACTTGAAATATTAACATTTACTAAACAAATTGAAACAATTGAAAATGAAATGAAATATAGCTATTTAATATAAATTAGATAATAGAATTAAAGTATAATTATAAATTAATAACAAAAAATAACTTGGTAATAAAATTTTGAGCTCACTAGACTAGACATCAATACTGAGCATGTATGTTAGTGTGATGCACTATAATCCTATATGATAAACATGACCAAACTAAAAATTTCCTTGAAATACAACTTGAATTTCTACTAGAATAAAACTAGAAAACTCACAAGAAGATCACCAATAAAAAACTTAAAAAAATAGAAATTAAGCAAATCTAGTCAAATAAAAAATATTTAAATACAAAGGAAGAGAGGCAAGACATTGGAAAACTCCTTAAAGGTTGAATATCCTCTCCCAAACAAAAATTGTAGCTAAAAGAGATAAAGGAGAATATTTTTGTGGTTGTTTTGGAGCTTTCCTTTAGGTCAAGCCCTTATGTAGATTTCCCAACCTCCATAAATAGCCAATATTTTGATAATGATAATATAAATGTGTGTGTGTGTTCCTTATCCTAAGTGTAACATGCTCAACTAGATTTCTACCACAAAACAAAAAATCGACATTATGAGTATTAATATTTATGACACAAATTCCATAGCTAATTCCATTTAGAACTTTTATGTTCATAAATCACCAATAAATCTAAAATAAAAGAATATTCATTTCCAAATGTCAATAGTCACATACAATTCGACTTAGCATTTAACGCCTCAAAGTCAATTCTCAATTACATAGTTTTCTTCCTATTACATCAATATTTTCCTTTTTCATCAATGATACATATACATAATAGAATTATGATTTGATTCCTTTATGACTGGTCACCTCCATTGGTGGACAAGAACACGATTGAGGTGCTTTTCCACCCAACCACGTAGCATTACTTCCCTGGAATTCTTTAGTCCATTGAAGAATACCTGACCCTACACATAACACTTAGCAAGAGATATAGTTTGCAAGATGCAATCTGTGTGTGCCTAACTACATGCAATTCTATCTACTTTGTTAGAATATGCAAGTTCCATGTTAGGTAAACAAATACATTAGAGAGAGGATAAATATCATAGTATGTTCCATATGCATATATATAAAAGTGACTACAAAGCTTGGCCAAGCTCATGCTACATAAAATGCAACTTTGGTTAGATTTGGAAAAGAAAATATACACTCTGTGACACCCATTCCTGAAAGAAAAGCTTATCATATCAAAGGGGTATCCATCCCTTTTAGACCATCTATTAACAACATATTCTAGTGTGCGATAGTCTACCATTGAATTCATGTATCATTCCATTTCATTAATTGTCCACAAACAAGTCATTTTAATTAGGTACAACCATTCATTTATCCATCATAATCAATCATTTACATGTTGCAAATCCATAATGTTCTATCACTACAGTTCCTTTCTTTGTAATCAATTCTAACAATCTTACTCAAAGATTAATCAATATGAAACAGAAGGTATACCACATGTAGGTGCACGTGCATAAAGGAAGCATTTATGCACATGCACATGTATGCCTAAAGTGAATAGAGTTGGAGGATGCATATACATTCTGAATAGAAAAAGACAAATCATCCTTACATATAGGAAATCCAAATTTAGAAAAAATTCAATGTTAGCTTGTTCAAATGCTTCATTTAATAATTCAGAGACATTTATCCACAAACATTTAACCAACATGATTTATTTATAATTTTCCTAGTAATCATTACCAGAGAAATATCAATTCATTCAGAAAGGAAGAATACATTCAATCAATTCCAATTCTATTTTTCCGGGTTGTTTGTTTCAGGTTAAACATGTTTGTTTGTTGTTCAATTTGAGATTTGTCATTGTAATAGTTCATAAAAGAACATCAATAAATCAAATCAACATAACTATTATGAGCTATCAAACAAGTTTCCACTTTCAAAGGAAAAGTGGTCAATATGCATGTTATCATGAAGATGATAACATGCTATTGATTCCACAATAGGGTCTTCATTATAAATCGATAACATTTAAGCTATGGTGGGGTCTTCGTTTGTATGGAAGCACCCAATAGATTTCTCATATAACAATTAGCACAGTGGGTTGTTTCTTCGACCTTGGATAAAACACTGGAGTAAATTGACAATGATAACACAAGAAAGTATGCACATATGTATATATATATATACACACACACATGTGCACTAACATTTGCATGATAATCCCAAAGGGATTCTATATCCCATGGCCATAGGAAGGCCAAATACTATTTCATAGTATCTATTAACATTTAAACTTACACAAATGTTGACTTGTTTGTTTGAGAAGTATCATCGAACGATGAAATCATGCGGCCAAAGTTTCCACAGAACGATCAACAAATGACAGTAACGGACTTAGCTCAGCCATGTGTGGTCATTACCACAATTTACCACCGAAAAGGTGGAATGATAAACATATACATACATTTGAACGATGCATGTCGTTCTCTATTGGAAAACCATTAGCGATATGTATCGCTCAGCCATAAGACATGGAACCCACAGGGTAGTGATAAAACAATACAAGCTGATCGCCAAATGGTGTCGAGCAAGAACATAAATTGCTTCATAGAGATTGATAAGACAATACATTATTATGGGTCGGCCGAATGGCCTGGACCCTATGAAAGATGAACACACGGGTATGATTCTGCCATGGGGATCTATTTGATACCCTCACATGCAAGATATAACAAGGAAAAGGATCACTATGAAGGCCATAGCCCCAGCTGAGCCAACATAGTTTTTCACAAATTGACCATCAGAGAAGACATATGAATGCTAGCTCGCACAAAGCTTAATGAAGTTGCAAATGAAGAAAATTCATTCGATTTCAAGCAACATCAATAAAGGATTTCACATTACCTCATTTCTCTGCAAAATTGATGATGAAAATGGAAACAATGCTTTAATTCCTCTACTTTTTTCCCCCTTTAGTCAGTCCTCCTTGATTTTTCTTGCTTTTCTCTTTTTTTTGTTCACTGCTTAATTTCCCCCTCTTTCGTTCAAATCTCCTCTTGCTATTTTTAGGAGATAGTGGTATTTAATTCCTTTGTCTCCATAACCTTACCTGGCCGCCCACTTCTCCTCTTTCTGAAGGTTGACTGAAGCTTTTTTTATTATGGAAGGGGTAAGCCCCTATCCCATTAATGATGGGAGTTATAGATTTTATTCCATGATTCCAGTATTTTCCATGAAAAGTAAAAATTTAAACCAGAGAAAAACATTCATATATATTCATTTATATATTCATATACTCGAATATATATATATATATATATATATATATATATATATACTATTCACCTCCATAGGACTATATTTTTATGCACATATATTATATATATACATTTATATGTACTATTCACCTCCATAAGATTATATACTTATGCACATATATTCAAAAGGTATATTTTTTTCAACTTACATATCTATCTTAACCATTTCTTTTCCTTATTCGAAATACAATTGAAATTCATCTAAAAGAACAAACAATGAAATCATTCATACAAAAGTTTTACTTGATGAAATTTTTTTTCTTTTCCAATTTGATTGAATATCAATTTGGATTAGACAAGGTAAGGCAAGAATGCACTGATTCATTCTTTTCATTAATTAAAATTCTCACACCAAATATAATGAAATTCATCATCTTTTCAAACATATGTAGATGTCATGATCTATTGTGGTGTGTGAGATTCTAGATTCCATTCTTGCTTATCGTGGTCATTTGGCTAAGCGTGCTGATGAGGTAAAAATAACCTCATCAACATAATGAGCTCAATATGCAAATCTTAACCTTTCAGCCCAAATTACCCTGCCAATTGATTACCTTTAGGAAAAATAATTGCTCTCTTTTTTATGAATAAGCGTGCAAACTTTACTTCTTGAGGTTAGAAAAACTAAGCTTACTTATGCTGATTTAATGGTTTAGTCTTTGAGTATTTCATAGGTCAACTCCACTCCCAATCACCATTCCAGTCAAAAGGAAAATGAATGTGCATCTTAATACTTTTGAAAACAAGCGAGCGGGTGCTAGAATTTCAGGAGCACACATTTTGGGCCGAGTCTTTATAGTTCTGTTATTTTTTAATTCCAAAAACTTTATGGCTCGTGCGAGCCTCTTTAATATTGTATGTCACAGGCTTTAAAGTCCATCTATTATTGGTAATCTGTTAAAAAGACTCTATCAATTGGAAAGGAGGATTTTGTTTGTCATTTTTCATATAAATATGTAACTGTTGCAAATGATGAAGGGAGAGGAAGATTATCGTTATGCTACCAATATGTCTTTTGAGTAAAAACTACCATATGAATGAAAATGAGTTTTCCCTCCACTCTTTGAATTACTGAGCAATGTGAATGAAGTCTTTGGAAAGAAGTAACTTAGAGAATTTCCAGTGCATGTGATCTAAGGTAGCTGGCCACTCGAGCGTTATAGATAGATAGATAAGAATTCTATTTCTTATTCTATACTTTCTTTTAGTAGATAATAGTTGAAATTGTAATTCATTTTCATGAGTGTATGTTATGCTGTTAGTGTCAAGCCTATAGGTTGTAGCTAAGTCCGTAGTTTCTTAACTTAACATTTGAATGTCTGGAGCACCTTTCTTCAACTAATTATGTAAATCATTTTATGTTAGCAGTGGGATTGTTATCTTTTGCATTAGATAAATGTTTCCTAATTTCTTTACATGTTTCACTTCTTCATCAATTTATGCATTATTTAGGTTAATCATTTCCATGCTTTCTAGTTTAGTGGTGATGCTTTTCAGATTTATAGTTTTTTGTTTTCTGGTTTGAATATTTTATGCTTTCTAGGTAGATGATTTATTGCTTTCAAGATTAGAGGCCATTTAACTTAGAACTTTTTATTCAGTTTGTTAGTATTTAGGGAACCTGAGAGAGAGAATTTGAGATGTATTCTATTGCATATAGCCGTTGGACACTGCCCAATTGATATATTGATGAGTTTATTCACTAAAGTGTTAGGAACTAACAACAACCTATCACTTTTTGGCGCCATTGTCGGGGACTCCTTTTTCTAGTGTTAGTAGGAGATATCTTGAAGACCTATTTTAGGGATAGAAATAGTTCTTTGGCTTCTTTTCTGCATGGTCAGGAAATGAGGCCCCCATGGAAGATTCATACCAAAACCCCCCCTAGTTGACGTACCAACAAAAAGCAAAGAGGAAGGCAACTCAGATCAAGAACTTATGGGGGAATTGACTGAACGGGGTCAACCTGAGACCTTCCCACATACTCTGAAAAGAGAACCTATAGTTGTAGAGGAGTATATTCCTTTGCAAACTCCTGAACTGCACCCAATTGAGAGAACTTGGGATGAAAGTCATATTTTCTTCAACATCATGGGTGACCAAAGAAATGCTGCCAAAAATAATGATAACCCTCCACCACCACGTACATTCACTTATCCTATTGCTATCGGTGCAGATGATGATATGACAATGAAAAACATCTCACCCGCCTTTTTCCAACCTTTCAGGGTTTGTCTATTGAGGACCCTGACCAGTTTCTATTTGAGTTTAAAGTCTTGTGTCAAACATATGACTACAAGAATGATAATTAGAAACTAAAGCTTTTCCCTTCCACTTTGAAAGACTCAACTATGCACTGGTTTATGGGATTGCCTTCTTAGTTGATAAACTCTTGCGATGAGATGGACTCTACCTTTTTAGAGAAATACCAAATTTACTGCAGGGTTAGTGATAGGAAAGAAGAATTGTTCAAAGTAAGGCATAATGAGGATGAAAGTTTAGAGGATTACCTAGATAGGTTTATCTTCTTATCTAAACATTGTGGTGGAGAAGTTATAAGTTTTGATATCCTGAAGAAATTATTCCTTAAAGGTCTCAATGACGATGCTCAAAGGAGCTTGGACTTAATGGGAAAAGGAGACGTGTCCCAATTGGGATTGGATGATATTATGGAACTGTGCCAGAATTTCTCTCAAACTCGAGGAGGAATTAGGAAGTCCACCCTTTTTAGAGGTTCTAGTGACATTAGAAAACTTCGTGAAAAGCTTTCCAACTTCAAGACCGACATTCTCATCCAGTTAAACACCACTTTAGATGGCATACAGGATAAAACACAAAACCCTGAGACCTTATCCATCTATTGCCCCAAATTCTGAAACAAACATTTGCTAAGGTAATGTCCCTTAGAAAAAGTTGATAAGATTGACGTTTGTCAAGTGTCTGACAAAAATCACCCCATTGACCAGTGTGAGCTACTGAACGCAATCAAAAATTCCAAGAAAAGAACAATTCCAACCGAGGAAGAAGTGAACGTTGTTAATCAAAGAATTGGAGGCAATTTTTCATATGGCCAGAATTCCAATCCTAACTGGAGACCCCAACCCAATTGGAATAAAAATCAATGGAAAGCACCCTAGCCTTGGGCACCACCTCCAGTACCTTCTAATTGGGGAACTTATCCTTGGGGACCACTCGAATGGGAAAATAAATCTTGGGGTAACCCTCAATGGCCTAATTAGCTCCAGCTATAGTGGTACCCTCAAAATCCCATTCCTCAATGGAATCAACCTCAACATCAATTTTACACTGGCCCCAGGAGAATTCCTACCCATCAAAAAAATATTTTACCACCCCCTCAGACTACACAACAAAATGAACAAGTTAACCAACAACCACTTTCGATGCAACCGGTACTGAACCCAAAGAACAACCGCCCAAATACTCCAGTGTATTCAATTGAACAAGACAATGTCATTGGGATTTATGCCATACACTATGGAAATTTGCAATTGAGGTCTATACAAACACTTTCAAAATTGACTATTGAAGAAATCATTGACAAACCTATGAAAGATGCTCCAAAATCGACCTTATCCACTGAAACTGCATTAATACAAGAAATTAAGCAATTACAGATTGAAGTTCCCTTGTTACAGGAGATTAAGGAGATCCCTGAGTTAAACCAGCTGATTAAACAGTTGTGCATCAAAACCCTAGGAAGGAAACCGGAACGAATTAAAACTGTTCATATAAATGGGTACCTAGCTGATTTGTTAGCTGGAACAACCACTGCTTCGAAATATGATGACCCGGAAGTCCACTTGTAATAGTAAAATTTAATGAGGTAGCAATACCTAACACTTTAGTGGACCTTGGAGTAGCCATTAACGTGATGACTGTGGATGTGATGGAAAAATTGGGACTTACTGATCTACGACCCACAACTACAGTCTTACAGATGGAAAACCAATCCATAGCTATTCCCAAAGGCATTATTGAAAATGTTTTCGTTAAGGTGGATGGATGGGAATATCCAGTGGACTTCCAGACAATTGAATCCCTTACGCCCAAAGACTATTATCCAATAATTCTGGGACGACCATGGCTGGCTATGGTTGTAGCCAAAATTGACTGTAGGGAGGGAGGAATGACCATCTCACATGGATCTAATAACAAACATTTATTTTTGTATCCTCCTGCCAAGCCTGCTGAACACAACAAAGTATGGGTTGATGAACCGGAAAGCCCTGATGGACAGGAGAATTTGGCTTCACTGGCCATGGTAGTTATTAAACAACATGGTGAAGAGCTAGAGGATTAATTGGAAGACGACGTTCCATTGATTCAAGCAGTGAGGAGATGTCAGACGTAGAAGAAATCCTAGGATACCCAATCAACATAGATCAATCAAAATTTGATGGTGCTAGTTTTATTGGATTACCTTGTCCTTTGATGAACTTAGTTCCAAAAAATTACCATTTCTTTGCAGATGTTTCCCAAATTCATAAAACTGTACCTCATAGCTGTCCACTTAACACCCTAATAAGGCCTATGTACATTGTCACGTCCAACCATCTAGGAGTCAAAACTGTTATGTTGCTGCTAGGAAAAACTTTGAACATCAATAGTTGGTTGACTGAGATGGAAGAACAAAGACTGTTTGATACCCTGGTGAGTAGATCTAAAGCATTCACCTGGGACTATAAAGATATGAGAGGAATACACCCTAGTGTGTGTACACATCATATCAATACTGAGGATGTTTTTCCTATTCGCCAACCACAACGGAGAATCAATCCCGCCTTCAAGAACATCCTTAAAAATGAGATTGAGAAATTCTTGTAGGTAGGATTTATCTATCCAATTTCTGATAGCAAGTGGGTGTCACCTTTGGTTGTAGTTCCAAAGAAGAATGGGAAGTGGAGAGTGTGTGTAGACTATAGGGAGCTTAACAAAGCGACACACAAAGACTATTTTCCCCTACCATTTGTGGACCAGGTGCTAGATAACTTGGTTGAGAGGAAATATTTTTCATTCTTAGATGGATTTAGTGGATACAACCAGATACATGTAGCAGTAGAAAACCGGGATAAGATGACCTTTACCTGCCCTTGGGGGAAATTTGCATATAGGTTTCTTCCCTTTGGATTATGAAATGCTCCTACCATGTTTCATAGGGCCATCCTGGCTATATTTTCTAAGCTAGTAAATGAGTGTGTGGAAGTCTATATGGAAGACTTCATTGTATATAGTTCAACTTTCGATGAAGCCCTTACGAATCTAGACAAGGTGTTAAAATGGTGTGAGGATCATCGGTTGTCCCTAAGTCATGAGAAATTTTTGATCATGGTGGAACAAGGAATAGTGCTGGGACATCATATTTTAGCCGAAGGAATTAAGGTTGATCCTAAGAAAATTGAAGTCATACAACAACTCAAGATCCCAAAAACACTGACTGATGTTAGGAGTTTCTTAGGGAATGCTAGATACTACTGAAGATTCATAGAAAACTTTAGAAAAATCACAATCCCTATGTTTTCTCTCCTTTAGAAGAATGTGGACTTCATTTGGATGCCTGAGTGTCAGTCTTCATTCAAAATTATTAAGGAAAAACTCATCTCTGCCCCTGTCCTTCGAGGACCTAATTGAAATCTTTCATTCCATATTTATGTTGACACATCTGATGATACCATTGGAGCAATTCTAGGGAAAGAAGATGAGAATGGGGGAAAATATGCTATATACTTCATCAACAAGAATTTGACGCCAACAAAAAAAAACTATACCACAACGGAGAAAGAATTCCTGGCTGTAGTACATGCAATCAAGAAATTTTGACATTATGTCACGGGATATAAAGTTACAGTGCATACAAACCACTTGGCCATTAAGTATCTCATGAACAAACCAATGGTAAATGCAAGGATAATTAGGTGGTTACTTCTCCTCTAGGAATTCAATGTCACAATTGTTGACAAACTAGGGAAATCCAATGTAGTTGCAGATTTCTTATCTCGAATTAAACATGATGGTGACTGTGCTCTGGTACAAGATGAGTTTCCAGATGAAAATCTGTTTTCCATTTCTGTTAAAACCCCTTGGTTCGCTGACATTACAAATTACTTAGCCATCATAGAAGTGCCACCTCATTTCTCATCAAAACAAAAGAAACGCCTCATTAGAGAAAGTCCCCTTTTCAAATGGATTAATGGAATCCTGTTTCGATGTGGACCTGATATGGTTTTACGACGGTGTGTTAGGGAAGATGAGACTTAAAGTATTTTGAGAGCCTGCCATGATGACCCTTCAAGAGGGCATTATTCTGCTAAAAGGACAACTCACAAGATTTTGGGAGTAGCATACTACTGGCCCTCAATGCACAAGGACATCAAGAAATACGTTCGATGTGATGAATGTCAAAGAGTAGGTAGGCAAAATGCTTCTAGTGAAATGCCCCTACAACCTCAAGTAGTCCTTGAACCATTTGAAAAATGGGGATTGGATTTTATCAAGCTAATAGACCCTCCTTCACAAGGAAAATAATACATTTTGGTCTATACCAACTACCTAACTAAGTGGGTAGAAGTGCAAGCCCTACGTAATTCCAGGGAGGAACAAGTAGTTGATTTCCTCTACAATGGGGTACCATCATTTAGTTTCCTGATTTACATTGCTAAAGGAAAAGGAAAATACAAGGATATGCTTAAAAACCATGTATATAAAAATGTTGTGGCAACGCGGGAATACATCCTTGTTATTAACATCAAAGGAGCCAATACGGATTGTGGAGTCACCACACGCGGCAACAAGGTTATGATCGCTGGATCCTCCCAACCACCTAGGACATTCACTTCAAATACAAGATCCACCCCACATAGCTATAATGTCCCTGATCAGCTAAAAAGAACACCCGCTCAGATCTCCATCATGGAGTTGCTGAAAATATCAC
>VDFB02192848.1:0-26914 GCA_007258455.2 Sequoia sempervirens
TGACTAGAGGCTCTATGGTGCTGGCTAGGGGTGCTCGAATTTGTACTATGTACAAGCTGGATGCACAAGCTATTCAGTGCAATAGTGTCTCTGTAAAGTCACTTAAGGCTGCTCATGAAGAAAAGAAGGAAAACGTTCCTGATGGTGTAAACTCTATGGAGATTAAACTTCCAGTAGAGAAGACTATGCTTTGACATCATAGGCTTGGCCACATTGGTGAGAAAGGTCTAAAAACTTTAAAAAATAAAGCAGTAGAAGGGCTTGAAGATTGTAACCTTAAGTTGATTTACGTGAACGTGCATATATGGAAAGCGACACCATGCCATTTTATTCCAATCCTCTAAAACATCGGTTTACTTGATTATATACATTATGATGTGTTTGGTCGGTGAATGTTCCTTCTTTGTCTAAATCAAGATACTATGTCATTTATTGATGAATTATTCAAGAGAGCATTTGTATATTTTTGAAAAGTAAATCAAAATTCATTCGGTTTAAAAGAATTTAAAAACCTTGTAGAAAATTAGACTGGTAGAAAAATAAAGTGTTTAAGGACTAACAATGGCGGTGAGTTCTATTAAGATGAATTTGAAAGGTACTGTAAAGATCATGGGATCAAAAGACACAAGACTACACCTTACACTCCACAACAAAATGGAGTTGTTGAAAGGTTCAACAAGACAATAATGGAAAGTGCATGAAGTATGCTGAGCAGTGCTAGCTTGGAGGAGAAGTTCTACAGGCGAAGCGGTCTCTACAACATGTTACTTGGTAAATCTCTCAGAACTCTTCTCTTGTTGAGAAAGATTCCTTTGGAATCATGGTACGGAAAAGTCCTCTCTAAAGACATATTTGTGTCTTTGGTATGAGCAGATGCATATGTGCCATTTGAAAAAAGATCTAAGTTGGAAAACAAAGCTGTAAAGTGTATATTTATAGGCTATAGTGCTGGTATAAAAGGATACAAGCTTTGGAATCCTGAGACTGAGAAGGTTTTGCACAACAGAAGCGTTATCTTTCGTGAGCTGAAACCTTCTACTTTGGATCTACAGTCAGAGAAGAAATCAAAAAATGAAAAGGATGTAGCAGCAATTCCTCAGACACCAAATAAAGAGGAATTGAAAAATCAAAATGTACCTAATACTAAGGAGAGCTCAAGCAGTTCTGAAAGTTTTGAAGATGATGAAGAACCACCTCAGCCTCAGCCAGTGAGGAGGTCAACTCGTGAAAGAAAGCAACCTGAAAGGTATGGGTTTCTTTAATTGAGTCTACTTGTGCCTATGCTTTAATTTCTAGCACTGATGAACCTAGGACTGTAAAAGAGGCATTTAAAATGTCTGATTCTGATTCAAACTCTTGGTTGGAAGCTATGAATGAAGAAATGACATCATTAGAAAAGAATGACACCTAGAGTTTGGTTCCATTGCCTAAAGGAAGAAAATCTGTAGGCTGCAAATGGATATTCAAAAAGAAAATAGGTCTAGATGGTAGTATAGAAAAATATAAAGCAAGGTTGGTTGCAAAAGGTTATTCCCAGGTAGAGGGAATTGACTATGGAGAAATCTTTTCTCCTGTAGCTAAGCTGACATCTATTAGATTTCTTTTGTCACTTGCATCAACATATGATTTAGAGATTGAACAGATGGATGTGAAAACAACATTTCTTCATGCTGATCTTGAAGAAGAAATTTATATGTCCTAGCCAGAGAAATTTGTGGTAAAAGGTAAGGAAAGGCTAGTTTGCAAGTTGAAGAAATCTCTGTATGGTTTAAAATAGTCTCCTAGAATGTGGTACCAAAATTTTGACATGTCTGTCTTGTCTTTGGGATTTGTAAGATCAAAATGTGATCACTGTGTCTATTACAAAGCTGAAAGTGATCAAATCCTTATTATTGCTCTATATGTTGATGATATGCTTTTTATAGGCAATAGTAAGCTAATGATTTCTGATCTTAAGTCTTAGTTGTCTGCATAGTTTGAAATGAAAGATCTTGGCATAGCGAGGTATATTCTTGGAATAAAATGCTTGAGGCATAGAAGGAATAGAAAACTTTGCTTAGTCCGAGAATAAGTATATCATGGTATTCTAAAGAGATTTTGTATGGTAGAGTGCAAATAGCCTAGTTGTTTGAGTTACCGCGAGGGAACAAAGCTATCTGTTGAGGATTGTCCAAAATCTTCTTTTGAGATGGAGGACATGACCAGTGTGTCTTATGCAAGTGTAGTTGGTAGTCTCATGTATGCTATGGTCTATACAAGGCCAGACATTGCCCAAGTAGTGGGAGTTCTTAGTCATTTTATGGCTAATCCTGGAAGAACACATTGGGATGCTGTGAAGAGAGTGTTTAGATATCTGAAGGGCACTTGAGACTATGCTTTGTGTTACCATGGTAACTTGGTTGAATCACAGAAGACTCTCACATTCAAGGTTATGTAGATTCTGATTGGTAGGGGACATTGATAGCGAGAAGATCCACCAATGGATATATTTTCACAATGAATGGTGGTGCAGTGAGTTGGATGAGCATGTGGCAGGCTGTAGTCACTTTATCTACTACAGAGGTAGAATACATGGCAGCCACACATGCCTATAAAGAAGCAATCTAGTTAAAACATTTTTGTTCTAACATTGGCTTTAATGCAAAAAAGATTACTATCTATTGTGATAGCCAAAGTGCTATATGTTTGGCAAAGAATCCTACTTTCCATGCCAGGACGAAACATATAGATGTACAGTATCATTTTGTACAGATATGGTGGAGGATGGGAAGGTCTCCTTGGAGAAAGTGGATACTCTGGAGAATGTTGCAGATGCATTGACGAAGCCTGTGAGCACAAACAAGTTCAGTTGGTGTGCCAGTTCAATGGGCCTCTTGGCCCATGAATCTTAGTAGTTTGTTTATGCTCTAGAGGTGTCAGTAAGATCTTCGTCAAGTGGGAGCTTGTTGGAATATGTGCCTCAATCCTTACTAACATGGAACTCCTTAAGGGAAAAGTCACTATGACAGTGTTCATGTCTAGGCGACTAACTATTCTGAAAGTTCTAAAAGTTCATGTCTGTGACAAAGTAGATGTCTTGCCGAATGAAGTCTATCGCTGTGACTCTCTGAGTTCGGCATGACCTTTTGGCGATCGATAGAACTCTGGGCGACAGTTGATCTCATCGGTGTAACTCTCGGTCGCGGGGAGATGTCACGGTGAAAGTCTCATGTCTTACTGACAATGTGTATCCTCGTGGTGACTTCACGGTAACTGAAAGACTTCACTGAGAAGTCTTAGCGAAAGTCATAAGTCATGCCGACGGGAGAAGTCATATTGTCTTCACGGTGACAAAAAGGTTTCGCTGGGATGTCTTAGCGAATGTCTCAAGTTTTGCTGACTGATGTCTTCGGGCTAGCTTTGGAAGCTCGATGAAACATCACGGCGAATGACCCAAGTCTTGGCGACAAATGTTTTTTGGTGGAAGTCTTTGTTTCGGTATGACGTCTCACCGAAACCGTGGGAGTCTGGCCGATAGGAGAAAGGCTTCGGGGTAACTTAAGATTGTCGACAGAATGTCTTGGCGAGGTTAGTATGTCTTGCCGATGATGAGATGCTCTCGGTATAGGACTTGCCATATGAAGTCGTCGGTATGACTGAGGGCTTCGGTATGAAGTCCTGGCGAAGATGATAAGTCTCGCCGACTCGTCAAAGGTTTCGGTGTAGCCCAAGGAACTCGACAGAAGGTCTTGGCGAAGACGTAGTGTCTTGCCGATAGACTGTTTGTTCGATGAGACTGGTGAATTCACTATGTGTCTCGCCGATAAGGGAAATCCTTGCCGATAGAATCATTTTGGTCATCGTTGGTTTCGGTATAACCTGCTACAGTCGATATAGCATCTTGCCGACTCGTGGAAGCTTGTAGCGATGCCGATAGAGGAACTTTGTGGCATCGGGGAGACACTGTAAGTGTCTCACCGATATGCCAACAAAGCTGAATGCTCTTGACCAGTCTAACCGTCCTACGTGGAGCATCGTGGGCCAATCACAGGAAGCAGTTTTAAAGCATGACGACAGTTGATTTTATGCATCAGTTGAAACGTTGGAAAATCAGCATGCAGGGAAAAATCAAGGCTCGAATGGAAATTGTCTTTGGTTGGCAATGGCGGATAAGAATGCACAGTTGGAAAATCAGAATGAGATTGTTTAAAGCAGATCGATTATGTTATGAACAAAGAGATGAGTTTATCGAATTGCATGAGAGTTTTTTGAACAGTGAATGTTGTAGCTACTGTAAAACAACAGAGAGTTGAATTTCCTGATTGTATGTAATTATTGATTACTGTAATACAAAGAGATTCAGCTTGGTGTGGTGGGTTTTTTCCCGAAAGGGTTTCCCACGTAAAATCTGTTGTTTGATTTGTCTATGTGTATTTGTTCTATTTCTGTTATTCCTTCATGTGTGTCTTAATTAGATTGTAATTTGAAAAATTAATAGCCCTGTATTGCATTCTCCCCTGTGGTTTGACGTTAGGAAAGTTGTTTCCGCACCTCTGCTTTCCTTCGACTCAAGCACCTACAATAAATACCACTCATAATAAACAATCATCATCCTCAACCTTTGGAAAAACAATCAGTGTCTAGCGGTGAAAAGTGAAAACTCAAAATGTTAAGTCTCAGGTTTAAGTCAGTACATAAACAATTTGGTCAACTCTTTGTCTCAATAGCCTATCATCCAATCAGTCCCTTATAAATCATTTGATAACATCATGTCCTAGGATGTATCCTTCCTACAATGGGCATTATTTATCAGAAAGAACACTATAGATAAATGAAATGATGTGCCGCCATCCACTAAAATGTCCTAGGATGTATCCTTCCTACAATGGGCATTATCTTTTGGCAGTAGTTTCAGTTCTTATCCTTAAAAATACATTTCCCTTTGGCTAGAGGTATGAAGAACATTGGCATGTTTGTTTGCTTGATCTTTGTCTTTTGACTTATCTTTTTGCACTCAATCCAATAACCTCTCGATGATGTCCAAACAAATGGATTTAGAGAGATAGGAATGGGGCAATGATCATTATCTTTTGTATGTTGTGCTTGTTGGATGTTATTGTAATATAACTTCACAAATACTTGCTTTGTTAGATATGTATGGAGGTTGTTTTGGGTAGCTTGTTGACTATTGCATTGATAGGTTATACCTTTTCGTGTTTTGGTTTGAGATGTTTGAAACTTCTAAAGTGCATCCTAGCAAGGTTTCTGTATGTCAGGTGTGAACAGGAATACTCCTATGTATTTGTTGAATCAAAGTCCATCACACTAAGTGCAATTCCATCTTGGTCTTTTATACCTCGATGCATTGTGCTTATGCGTGTTATCAAACATAAGGTAAGTGACCATTTTAAAATCCCAATTCTTGATAAGCAAATCATCCATTTCTCATCATCATCTCTCATAAAGTTGGCTTGTTGGATCCTCTTGTCATCATGTCATTTCTCATTTCCTCTTCTCCACACTAACATCACGCCATGATCAGTTAATCATCATCACCAGTGCATCCATCCTACATCCACAAACCATCAACATTCTACACATCATCTCACATGCATGTTCATCATCATAATATAGATCTGATAGTCTAAGCATCTCATAAATCATACATTTGCATAAAACACCTACTGCATAATCATATAGGCATCATCACATCGCATCATCATTTAAGTCATTTAGGATAATATAGATTGGTTATTCTAAGCATCTTAAAACCATCTCATTTGCATCATCATCATAACCATCCATATGTCCATCTTGAACCTCTTTATTGCGAGATCGACCCTCAAATCGAATCTTTTTGCTCGATCTCTCAAGGGGTCAATATACTAGTGTACTTCTTTCCATTGGGGCATAAAAACAAATCAGATTTTTTTTGAATTTTGATCACAGCAAGTTTATTTCTTTGAACCAACGCAACAAGTACATTGCTCCAAAGAGGGTAAAAATGTAGACATACAAAATTAGCATCATTTACATTCATCCATTCATCAGGTAAATCAAGTTCATTAATTTCAATCTCCTAAAGTCATTCATTTAAATTGAATAAATTAACTCTATTTAATTTAAGCCTATCATCATCCTTTTAATTAAATAAATCAAACCTTTATTTAATTAAATCTAAAATCATCTTTCATCTCTCTTTGATTTATTTTAAATCCTTAAATCTAAAGTCAAATGGCTCAAATCACCTAATCATCATCCTAAATTAATCTAATCTTGATTAATCTAATCTAATCACCCATCACATCCTTTAGCTTTTCCCACTTGCACAAATAAAGCATTTTGATTCATTTATTAAAATCCTCATTTTCCCTCAACAAGGCATCTTTGGAGAATATTCCTCAAGTTTGAATTTGAAAACAAGTTGACTTGTCCCTTTGAACATGGCAATAACTCCCCTCTTTCATGTCCCCCACTTGGCATTTAAGTCTCTTTTTCTCCCTCCAATAAGCCAAATTTGAATTTCAAAAGGCCAACTAATCCCATTTATTGGCACATTGACCAAAACTTGCACATCCTCCATCCACTCACAAGGTGACAAGTGGCTCCTTCTTATTGGCTAAATATTTATCCCACATTGCTCTCTTTTGGGAACTCTTTCAACTTGAGATTCTATAAATAGAAGGCTCATTCTTCAACAATCCATCCACAATCTTCATGCAAAGTTACTCTCTTCAATTGAGAGCTAATTTTGTCCACTTCACTCCATCTGCAAGGCATTTTATCATTGAGCTTGTCAAGGATTGGGAAAGGATCACTTTTCACAAGTGACACCAATCCACTATGGAATAGGTGTGCATATGTTTCTTTCATGCTTCTAAGTAGTTTTGTTTTGTTATCCTATTTGAGAGGCATTGTGCATTATTTCATAGGAGCATTTAACAAGTTTTCATATAACTAACCCATGAAAGAGAGTTTAGAGTGTGTGCAAATTTTGAAGGGTGCTCACAGGTCCAATTGGATCCAAAGGATGAGAAGTTATGTTTAAAACTTTATCATTCAAAAATTAACCTAAGGATAATTTGGGCTCATAGAATTCAAGGGTTAAAAGTGAGGGCCAAGTTGAACTGATTAAACTATGGTGAAAAAGGCTTTAAATTTTTCTTTAGGTGCATTATGGAAAAAGGTTTAAAGGAACAAATTGATCAAATTTGGAATGATGACTGTCTTTTCACCTCCCATTGGGACATTTTGAAACAATTCTAAATTTTCTTTAAGAACATGTTCAATTCTAAGGGAGGAGATGAGTGTAGTCAAAATTCCATAGATTACATCAAGACAACTATTCCCAAAAAAATATCTAAGGAAGATGCCTCAAGGCTGGCTATTGGAATATCCAATGAAGAGATTAAAAATTCCATTATCTCCATGAACAATGATAAGTCCCTAGTAGTGATGGATTGTTGGTGGAATTCTATAAAAAAATTGTAGACTGGATCTTTAAAGACATACTACAAGTTTACATGGATTGATTGGATAAACGTTCAAAAAGGAAGTGCACTAATGAGGGTATTATTAAGCTCCCACTTAAATGGGGAGATAAAACCTTAATAAAAAAATTGGAGGTGAATATCCTTACTAAAGGTATCTTATAATATCCTAATGAAGGTAATTGCTCTAACACTGGTCAACTTTCTTCCCAAATTCAGTAACAATACTCAAGTTAGCTTCATAAAAGGGAGGTACATCTTGGAAAATATGATTACAAGTTGGGAGGAAATGTAGTGGGAAAGATGCTCAAACTAAAATACATCCATGATCTTGTTTCACTTTTAAAAGGCCTACGATATGGTAGAGTGGTCTTTTTTAAGGGAAATTTTGGAAGCCTTTGGTTTTCCTATTGGGTTTTGTAACATGGTGGATACACTCTTAAAGGATGTTGTGGCACAAGTGGAGGTAAATGGCTCACTATTGTAGGATTTCAAACTTAAAATATTAATTAGATAAAGATTTCATTTGGCATCGAACCTCACTATTATTGCATCAGATGCTTTATTCTAGTTATTGAGAGAACACACCTTATCACCTATAGTTAGGGACCTAAAGCTCCCAGATCAAAGTGAACTATTAAACATCTAGTTTTTAGATGCCACTACAATATTTCTAAATTTGAAAGAAAACAATATCAATTTCTTGCTAAAAAAGCTAATCTTCTTCTATAAAGCTTTAGGTGCAAGAATTTCCAATTATAAATCTATCATCTTGGAGTGGGAAGAAATTCTACTTAAGTAGATCAAGAAATATGATTTCTAATGGTGGGTCTTGATAAGCAACTAAGGTACTTAGGTATTTCTTTTGTGGTCAACCCTAATTTAAAAGAGATGTGGCTATGGATTAAATCCAAAATTGAGAAAAATATTGATCGATGGAATAGGAAATACCTGTCACTGGCCACATGTAGGATACAAGTGTGCTAAAATATTTCATCCTATTATAACATTTACTTCACATCTTTTTGGTTCTCTAGCAGCTATGAAGTTAATGAGATAAAAAAAGGATAAGGAATTTCTTATGGTCAAATGGGAAGGGAAAAATTAAAAAAAAATCAACGAAAAGGATTTCAAGGTGTTTTCTTGAAAATATGTAGGGTGGGTTAGGCCTAAAATACCTAAGGGTACATGACATTGCATTAGCTAAAAAATGTATTTTCAAGGATCTAGATGGCAAAGAGCCTTGGCAGGTTCTAGTGAGGAATAATATTCAACTTGCTACTCCTAAGCAAGCTAAGGCTTGGAATAAGCACCTATTAGTGTTATTCTCATCAATAAACACCCTATGGCCCCAATTTGTTCTTTGGCCTTTAAAAGTATTTGGAAGGCTTGGGAGTTGATTAAGCACAGTGTGGTGTTTAGACATGCTAAGATTTCCATTCACAATAATATGAAATGACAAACCTATGGCTCTATATGGTGGAACCTAGAGAATAATAGCAAGCTCCTTGCCTTGCTACAAGGGTGCTTTGCTAAAAATAGGCTTAAAAAGGTATTCAATCATTCAAACACATATTTTCCAATGGTTATCTTAAAATTTGGAATACACTCTGTGGAGAATACAACATCCCATATTCCAATTTAAGAACCTACACTACCCTCCTAGGAACTTGGAGAGATGCTAGCTCCCCCCTAGAAACAGATGGTGACATTGATCCATCCAGTGAACTTAAATGGAAAGACGGATCTGCACTGCTAAGGATCAATGCCAAAACTATTTGGAAGTTTCTAGTTAACAATGAATTTGTTGTTTAGCATGTGTCAATAAAAGCTAGGGGTGTCACTATCTAATAAATTTTGGAATAAGATATGTAATTTTGTTTGGAATAATGTGAAAGAACCTAAGAAGGCCTATTTTAGATGGATGTTCCTATTCATAAAGTTTCATTTAAAATTAACCACAATGATCTGGATATCTACAATATTTGTAGAAATCCAGAATCTATGATGCATATCTTTTTTGATGATTTGGGTTTAAGATGATAGGATTATTTGGAAATATGTGTTAATTAATAATGGTAAACTAAATAATGAATGTAAATTATTTTGGGACAACCTCCCTATTGAAATTTTATGGCACATTTGGAAGGCAAGGAATGGGGATAAATTCAAGGGTTGTAAGAGGGCACATATTGAGTAGATTATAAAAGATTCATGTTTTTCAATGTTGTTTTGTAGGGCACATTTACTATGGAGATCTCAATGTCCAAGTTCATGAAGCTAATTGGAGATGGTGCAATCATAGTTAACAAAGGGGAGGTTAAATATGGGCACACATGGAACCACAATCATGAAGACTTTGAAACCTTTCTTAAAGAATTAAGATAATTCCAAAGGGTCTTCAATGAAATGGTAGGAGGGAAACTAAAGGAGCTAAAAGAAGTCTGCCATGCCAAGCTTCATGTGAATGAGGGAGATAATCTAGTGATTGAGGAAGTTAGGTCCAATGAATTCCTTTCTGAAAGAGAATTTGGGTGGGAGGATCTTGAAGATTGTAACTAGAGTTGGAATGGTTAACATCATATGCTTTTACTACACTCAGATCCACTATACATTTATAGGCTATCTTTTTGTATAACATTGTATGCTATGTATCTATGTAATGTTTAGATGTTATATATTTTGTAATTTTGTAAGTAGAACAATCGAATAATGTAAATGTTATGCATCCTAGAATTGTTCCATTGTAAGCTAAAACTCTACTAAGTTAGATGATCTGAAGGATATGTAATCCATGTTTTGATAGACTATTACTAATACAAAAAAAAAATGAAAATAATGATCAATAATTTATCAAAAGGAATACAAACAACAATAAAAAATATAGACAATGATTGAATATATTTAACAAAAAATGTAGTTAGAATGTTCTATGTTAATGCAAAATAAAATACTAGTTCATCTTTTCAATGAACACAAAAATTAACATTCTATGATGAATAAACATACAAAACATGTGTAAATGTATAGCTTATGGGACCAAATTTAAATGTTTTCAATTTTTTTAATTGTTGCTAGAATTCTCTCATCCCAACCAAAATATGTAACACATGACAAGAATTAATATTATATATATATATATATATACATACATACATACATACATACATACATACATACATACATACATACATACATATACAAAATGAGGTAAATTAAACATTTAGTTCCCACTCACACTAAGGAAAATTTACAGAGAGACATTTATACTTTATTGCATAAATATATCTTTTAGTGGTCTATACTATATATACCTACCCCTCTCTCTCTCTCTTATATTATTAGAAATATTTTCATATCATTTGGTAAAATATAATTATTTTCTCATTTTTCTTCTATTTATGTTCTTCCATTAAAACACCTTGATCAAGTGTGTCTACTTTTATTTCTTACTCTTATATGTTATCAATACTTGTAGGTTTTATTTGTGTTTTTATTTTAAGAGATATAGTTTGTAGTTCTTGTAATTCTCCAAATATCCAAGTATGCTCTTCTCTTACATGGAATAATGATGTAGAGAATTAAAAACAATTACATAGGTACCAAATTTCATGAGGGTTCTTTGATATGGTTTTGTATTGTAGGTGTATTTGTTAAAATTTTGAAGAAAATTTGATCTCAAAATTAAGTTTAGGGTGTTTGAAAAAGTTAATTTTTCTATTTTTTTTATATGTGTATTTTATTTTAATATATTTTGTATATATTTATGAATTTTGATTTAATATAAATATTGCATCATTTTGATTCTCTTTATGTTCTTTTATTAAATAACCTTAATGTTATATTTCTATCTCCATAAGCAACTCTTGCATGGCCATTTAAGTTTAATCCTAATAATTTATTATTTTTTATTGATTTTACACCTATTAGGTTTCTATATGCATTCAATATGTTTAAGATCTTTCAATGTATTTTCATTTCATTTAGTTAAAGTGGAAGCAAAGATATTTCAAATAGGTCTCACCGAGACTTCTATATATGGATGGTTGCTAGTGATCCTAAGGCACAAAAATATTTAGGCAATCATGCAAAGCAATGAGAGAACCCTTGTGTAGGTATTTCCTTATGTTACTTTGTATTGTGTTGAATATTTTGGTGTGCAATTTTTTAGTATTGGTTCTTGTCAATTAGTCATCATAGTCATATCCACAAGCTCAGGGGTGGACAATCTTGTTGTCCTAAGTTTGAGAGGTGAACTCCCATTAGTCCATGTAAAAATTTTCTTGCAGATTTGAGTTGTGGAGTAAGTTGATTATATTCATTTGAAAACTTCCATTTTTTCATTTAAAATGTGCATTTAAGCCATATAAACAACCCATAGGAGGAGTTATTGTAATAAGGTGATTGCTGGTAGAATTGTAGCTACCATTCAAGCTAAACTTAGACTTAGTTATGTGGGTTAGTGTTGCAGTATGCATTGTTGTTCTTAGAATATTGTTGCAGATTTGTATTGAATAGATGCTTCTCTATCATACATTACTCCAATCATGGAAGGGTGATTTACAACTAAGTTAACCATTTCTTCGATATATAAATATTTTCTAAGTGCTAGGATAAATGTTATCTCATACATTTACTACTATAAATGTTCTCTGCATACACTCACTACTATTGTATAAATTGAAATAAAAAGAGTTAACATTGTTGGACATAGATGTACATCAAAAAAATTGTAGCCATGTGAGATTCATTATTCTTTTTTGTTTTTAATGTTGAGAGAACAAAATTTGAGTATTTGAGATTTCCCCTGAAGCCACAACTTGTAGGGGGTTGACACTAAATATTACGCCTATTAACATAAGAATAGAATGGGTTATAGTAATTAACATAATTTGTATAATATATATATATAATTTATTTTGGAGAATCAATTTTATTAAAACTAATTTTTTTTTACATTCATCTAATTCATCATAAATCATATCTCCCTATTGAAAACAAGCATTCCATTTTAGCTGTCATAATCTCCTAAAAAGATGTTATATGACATATCTCATAATATACCATAAGATTCCAATGTAACTCCATTTGACTTTACTATCTAACACATCCTAAGATTTGTCATAGAAGGACCCCAAAATTATAAGGCATCTCACATTTCCTTGAGATGTTCCTATTTAATTACATCTTACAATTCAAATATCTACACATGACCCACCAATTGTCAACTCTAAGTGAGATGTCTCATTTTTCATATGACACTTTAAAATATGAAAAGAATAACACTATTAAGAACTTGTAAAGATTGAGATAGCTTAATTTCAAACAACTTTACCTATCAAATATTTTTTATGATGACCATCCATAGACATAAATTGTTTCTAAAAATTTATTATGAAAAAAATAATTTATATTTTCCTAAAATTATATATAATATTGAATTGTCTATCCAAGATTTATTTTTAATAAGACACAATTCCCAAAAGCTTAATTTCCAACAACTTTACCTATCAAATAATTTTTATGATGACCATCCATAGACATAAATTGTTACTAAAAATATATTATGAAATAATAATTTTATTTTTTCTTAAAATTATATATAATATTGAATAGTATATCCAAGATTTATTTTTAATAAGACACAATTCCCAAAATTTGAATTATATTTTACATAATTTTTTTTAAAATAATCCATACAACCATCAAATTTATCCTTCACAAAAACATTGAATTTCAAAAGATAAATCTTAATGCAAAGCTACATGTAATTGCAATTGTGTCAACAAAATATGATGTTCATATCTAAAAGAGCTTGAAAATGGTAAATAGACATGGTGTGAGTTAATTCATTTTAAGTAATTTGTAATTCAATAAAACACTGGTTTTCCTTAAATGTTATATCTATGATAATTATGATATACACTAAGCTTAGTTCTAGAAATAATTGTAATTGTGTAACCAAATCTGATGTTCATATCTAATTTTTTTTAGTTTTCTAAGCATTAACTAATCATTTTTCACATAGAACCATATATTCTTCTATAAAATTTTCTAAATAAGTATTACCTTTTTTAATCTAAATGAAATAAATTAAATTCTTCATTTATAGTCTTGATTGAGCTTTAAAATAGTAAATAGACATATTGTGAGTTCATTTAGACTTATTCAATAAAACACTAGTTTTGCTTATGTGTTATATGTATAATATTTATGATATACATTAGACTTATTCACACAAATATTTGTAATAGTGTAAACAAAAATCTGATGTTCATATATAAAAGATCTTATATTTCTAGACAACAACTAATCACTTTTCACATAGACCAATATATTCTTCTATCAAATTATAAAAATAAATATTATATCTTCTAAATTAATTAATATAAAATAAATTCTATATTTATTATTTGAATCAAACTTTAAAATAATAAATTAATTTACTAATTATGCTGAGAGGTATCTAAGTGGCATAAAATCTTAAGTTAGGAATTTAGTTTTCTTTGGTTTTAAAGCTATTTTATTCACAACTAATTTTAGCATGACTTATCATTGAATTCTTTGAAAATCTCTTTTAAAAAGGGGTTGTTGTAACTTCTTTTTATATTTTTCAATGTTGTAGAAATTTGACATGAAATATACCAAATGCCTCACAATGTTCATGTTTCCAAATAGTAAGTTTGGTATATTGTATGTCCTTGTTTGTCAATTTTCCATGGTTTTCTATTTTTCCTTGTTACAATTGTCTTTAGTGCTCCACCTAAATTCTGGAATCAAACAACTTAGTCACAGTTGTATTTGAGATCAATTATCCATTTTATATGTGAGGCCATTTTGTTAATGAGATTTCCTAAGATTTTCCATTTCCATTTTATAGTTTTTCTTTATATACAAAGAAAAAGAAATGCATGTTTGAGTTGCATGAAATAATCTTCTCAATATCATTCTTATTAGTGTATTATTAGAAATAATCTGTTTCATTTTACATATTTTCTTTTCTATAGAAAAATAGAGCTGTAATTAATAAATTTCAAATGTTTGGAATGACATTTAGTTATAATTACATAGAGGTCTAGACGAGTTAGTGTTGGGTCGACAAAGAAAAGAAAATGATTAAGGAAGAAAAATTTGTAGATATTGACTACCAGTTCATGTTTCTTGGCGAGCTTGTAGAAAATATTTTCTTTCCAACATTAACCCTTAGATACATGGGTATTTTATGTTTCTTATAGTAGTTTCATTTTCCAATTTTGTGATTTAATATTTGTAATCTTAGCTGGGAAGATCATGTTGGCCTCTTATCATGGTCATGACAAGGCTCTTGCATTGAGCACATGCATGCATTAATAATTGTTAGATATGTGTTCACTTTAATTTGTTTTCTATTTTTTATGTATTTTTTTTTATCTTTTATGTCTAATATATCTAATTATTTAACTAAAAGCTGGTTATAAAGTATTTTTTGTATAAAAATGTGTGTTTGTAAAGAGTGATAAGAAAATGTATATAGGAGTTAATAAGGTGTAAATTATAAATCTTATTTGTTTGATCATGGTTTAAGATTAAGATTCATCAAATTAAGTATGTATTTTTGTTGGCATAATTGATTGAGCCTAGATCATTAGATCTGATTTGTATAAAGATGGTATTTTATCTTTATGCATTAAAATTGACAACTCAAAAGAAGCTATTCAAGTAACAAAGTGTTGGACCTTTATGAACTTTTTTGTTCAATGTATTTTGCTATGACATGAGATAGATAGGTTACAAGATCAATGGAAGTCATGTGCAACTAAGTAGATTTGATGAAACAAAAAAATCAAATAAAAGAGATTTGATGAAACAAAAAAATAAATCAATGATATTTGATGAAACAAAAAGAAAAAAAATAATAATAATAAAAATAATTCAAATATTTGCATAAACTAAAATAACAAATAAATAAATAAATAATATTTTTTATTGTAAAGAGAAATTAAAAATTTAATGACAAAGATAAATCATTCAAAATAAAATAGAAAATGATAATTTTGGATGTATTTTATATATATTAATATTTAATATATGTATGTTAGTTCAACAATAACTATGATATACATTAGACTTATTCATAGAAATAATCTACAAATATACTTCTACCTTTAATTAATTTAGTCTTTTTATGTATCCTAAGGGCATTTCCTAAGGGCGTGGCCATTGAATCTGGAGAAATGTTTGCAAGTATAATGCAACGCCTACAATTTAAATAACACGGCTGGATATAATTCTTAGAATTTCTGTACACTCTTGACTTGTTGTAAAAGAGTAGAGCTTCATATATAATTCAAGAATAAAGAGTTGATAATTGATTTTTTGTAGGAACTATCTGAACAAATAACTCGAGACATCTTACTAAGAGTGCCATACAAATCTCAAGCAAAGGTTAAGCACTTATTGAAACCTGTGAAAGAGACAATGGAATGTTTCCAATTTTATCGAGATAGAATTGACTTTGGAATGTCTGAGAAATATATATGTGTCCTCCAGGCTATTGGGATTTCTATATACGACCCTAACGATAAATCATGGGAACTGCTCGCTCCAATTCCCACCGAATTTGAAGTTGGATTGGTTTCTCAGATTCTATGTGTTAATCATAAGCTTGTTTTGTTGGGCTTGAAAAATTATGGCAATCTTACTACAAAGATTTTGATCTATGATTTATTAACCAGTACATGGAAGCAAGGTGCTGAAATTCCAATTGCCAGATCTATATCCCCGTTTGCATGTTGTGCTTCATCTGAAGGATTAATTTGTTGGGCTGGTAGGGGTGCTAATACATAGCTTTGCAGTTGCTACTGGACTAACAGACATAAATAAAACACATAGAAAGTGCACAGAGTACGCATAGTGATAGCAAGAAAAAATAGACAAAAAATAACTTTGCATATATTCCTTGTTCTTTCCAAAATACAAAAAACTCAGAGGATATTCTCTGATTTGCATGAACAAAATAAAGATAAACTAATTTGGATAGATGTCCAATGGCTAGGTGCTACACTCACACCTCAAATACATAAGCTGCTACAATCCTGTAGCTGCAGCTGACAATGCGTTGCGTCTGCTAAACATTCTTTCCGTGTTGCTGCTGTGACTAATCTCTGCTGAAAATTCCCTTTTCATCTACTGCTGTAGGGTCACCTTCCAATACAAAATTTCTGCTGCTCTAAACTAACTCCAACAAATACATTCTTTTTGTCTTCTATTAGCAAGATCATGAGAATGAGCACTTGAATTCAAAATTCAAATTTACCTACCCACATTAATTTCTGGCAGGCTGCAACAGCTAATGCAAACTCAAAAACTTGCACTTCTTTTCAAATTAAAATTAACCTACCATCTTGAATGTTGCAAGAATACGTTGGCTGCAACTTGGTCTTCATTCGAACGTGGGGGTTGTTGACAGTTCTGCTGACTACAAAATATTAAATATTCCAACACTCCCCCTTAATCTGTAGGTCAGCTATCAATCTGATGTTTCCTTCCGGAGCTGATCTTTGAAGCTTTCCATAATGCCAAGCCTATCTCTTAGGCATTCAAAACTATCCTTAGGAAATGTTTTGGTGAAGATGTTGGCGAGCTGCTGCTTGGATCTGCAATATTGCAATTTAATCTCACCTTGTTCTACCAACTCCCTGATGAAGTGATATCGAATCTCGATGTTTTTTCTTCTTCCGTGGAAGACCAAATTCTTTGTCACCACTATGGAGGACACATTGTCACAATGAATTACTGTGTTGTCAACTTGTTGTTGCTATAAATCTGTAAGGATCCTCCTCAACCAAATAGCCTGACAAGCTATTGCATTTTCCGCTATGTATTCTACTTTTGCTGAGCTAAGAGAGACAATTGGCCGCTTCTTTGATGCCCATGAGATTGTACCCAATCCCATGTTGAAGACATAGCTAGATGTGCTCTTCCTATCATCCACATTTCCTGCCCAATCACTATCCATGAAACCATCCAACTTAAACTCATTAGTTGTTGCATACAAAATGCCATAACCAATTGTTCCATTGACATACCTCAAAATCCTCTTTCCTGCTTGCCAATGTGTCTCCTTAGGTTCCTCTATGAACCTAGATATCAAGCTTACCACATACATCAAATCAGGCCTAGTTGATGTCAAATACATCAAACTTTCAACCATGCTTTTGTAAAGGGTTTGGTTCACTTCCTTACTATTGTCATTCCTGCGTAGTTTCAGACCTATTACTATTGGTGTGGGGGCAGGTTTGATGTTATTCATTTTGAACCTTCTCAAAATCTGTTTGGAATAGTTAGATTGTGAAATAAAAATGCCATGTTGTGTTTGTTGAAATTCTATCCCAAGAAAATACTTCAACAAACCTAAATCCATCATCTCAAATTCATTTTTCATCACCTCCTTAAAATCAGCAATTCTGTTGTCACTATTACTAGTGAAAATCAAATCATCTACATACAAAACAACAATTAAAATATCACCTTCAGCTGATTTGATGTAGAGTGTGGGCTCACTATTTCTTTTGTTAAAGCCATTGCTCAACAAGTAAGAATTTATTCTGTTGTACCATGCATGAGGTGCTTGTTTTAGCCCATAAAGAGCTTTCTGAAGCCTATACACATTGTCCTCTTGCCCTCGGACTTCATAGCCAGGTGGCTACTCCACGTACACTTCCTCTTTCAGCACTCCATTTAAGGAGGCTGACTTTGCATCCATCTACATCACTTTCCACTGATGTGTTGCAACTGCTACGACTGTCTACACTATTTCCAACCTTGCAACTGGTGCATATGTCTCATCATAATCAATATCGGGTTGTTGTTTCTACCCTTTCACAACAAGTCTTTCCTTATACCTTTCAATTTTCCCTTCTGTAGTACACTTGGTTTTATAGACCCACTTCACTCCAATCACTTGCTTACCTTTGGGTAACTCGGTCAACTCCCATGTTTGGTTTCTCTCTATAGCCTCCAATTCTTCATCCACGGCCTTACATGATTTCTCTTCTTATACTGCTTCCTCAAATTATGTTGGATCACTATAGGAAAATAGTGTAAAATCCAAGTTCTCATCAAAATCAACATGTTGTGTGTTGTCATAGATCTCCCTCACACTCTTTATTTTTCTTGGCATCAATGATGCAAGTGTAGGGTCTGAGTTTGCTTCCAAACTGCTAATACTCCGACCTTTCGAGCTACTGTACTGTTGACTGTCAGAGCTACTGCTCTGCTGAATTCTGGAGCTGCTAGTCTGCTACCTCTGTTCAGTGCTACCAGACTACTGTCTCTGCGGAACACTACCAGACTTACTGTTCTGCTGCAGATCACAGAAGCTGCTATCATCTGCAACTTCTTCATCATCAAGGGGTATTGTAACTAAAATACCCATGGTGTCATCCACCATTCCATCCCATGCTTCATTCTCAATGAACACAACATCCCTGCTTATTACAACATTTTTGGTTATGGGATTGTACAATTTGTAGGCTTTTGACTCCTCAATATAGCCTATGAAGATGCATTTTTCTCCTTTAAAATCATCAAATTTTTTCCTCTTCTCCTTTGGCACGAGTGCGTATGCTATACACCCAAAAATCCTCAAGTGCTCAACACTCCATTTGTGGTTTTCCCATGCTTCTTGTGGAATCCTATCAAGGACAACTTTTGTGGGGCACCTATTCAATATGTAGATTGTTGTTGCTATAGCTTCTCCCCAAAATATGTGTGACAACCCTTTTTCCTTCAGCATACTAGCTGCCATATCTTTAATGGTCCTATTCTTCCTTTCCGCCACTCCATTTTGCTATGGGGTATACCTATTTGTGAATTGTTTGTGAATGCCCTCATTCCTACAAAAATTTAGGAATTCATTGGAGATGTATTCCCCCCCTCTATCTATTCTAAGGGATTTGATATAGTGACTACTCTCCTTCTCAACTACTGCCTTAAACAACTTAAACTTCTCAAAGGCTTCCGATTTTTTTTTCAAGAAATAGACCCATATTTTTCTACTATAGTCATCTATGAAAGTCATGGAATATGTATTTCCTCCTAAAGTGGGAGTTTTCATGGGTCCACACAAATCTGAGTGCACTAACTCTAGTGGTGTCTTTGCTCTCCTAGAATACCCGGATTGGAAAGGCTGCCTATGTTGCTTTCCTAAAATGCAAGCCTCACACTTTCCATCGGGTTCTACAATGGATGGTAAACCCCTAAACATTCCTTTTCTAGACAATAAACTCAAACTTGAAAAGCTTAAGTGCCCATACCTTAAATGACATAGCTTGGATGGGTCTTTGATGACTGTCTTGAATGTAGACTGTTGTTTGACCGCTGACTATTCTAAAACTGCTATCAGTGCTGGTGAACAATACTGTTGCTGACTGTCTATTATTCCTATCACAGACACTATGTGCATCCTAAGAGGAAACATTTTGTTTCTCATCATCTACACTGCAACCATCACTCTTTTGTTGCCTCCTCTATCAAATATTTTGCATTATCCATTCTCCATCAGGATCTTGTAACCATTTTGGACCATTTGTCCAATGCTCAATAGGTTATGTTTTATGTCGGGGGCATAATAGACATCCTAGATTTGTTGCCTCTCACCATTCTTGGTTTGGATGCTGACTACACCTTTTCCAATGACGGGAACCTTCTCATCATTTCCCATTTTGATTTTAGTTTTTAAACTATTGTCAATGGAAGTAAAGAAACTCTTGTTACCACTCATGTGGTTGCTACATCCACTATCCAAGTACCATAATTCCTCATTGCTGAGATCAGCAAGGTTGTAAACAATGAAACATGTGATTTTTTGTCATTTTGAACTTTGTTCTCATTTGCTACATTAGCATTTTTGCCTCCATAGTCACGCTACTTTTTTTGACATTCACTATCATAATGGCCATATTTGTGATAGTAATAACATTGCACATTGCTTTTGTCACTCCTTTGATCCAAACTATTGTTCATCCTCTGGTTCTGGTTTGCAGATGTGTTGGTCGTCGCCTTTGTGATGTTAGAACCTCCACTTCTAGAATTGTTTATGCCTTTGCCTCTTTGACCTCTTCCTTGACCTCTTGCATTGGTCAGAGCTTTGAATTCCTTCTCTAGGAAAGGAGCGGATCTATTCAACCGCTACTCATGTGTTTGTAGTGAACCCATCAACTCATCTATGGTCATTTGAGATAAGTCTTTTGCCTCTTCAATGGCAACTGCTACATAGTCAAATTTAGTAGGCAGGCTTCTTAGGATTTTTTCAACAATCCTTTTCTCTTCCATTGTTTCTCCATTGACTCTTAGTTGATTTACCAGGGTGGAGACCTTAGTGTGGAAATCTGAAATGGACTCATTATCCTTCATTTGTAGAGTCTCAAAGTTTCTTCTCAAGAGCTGCAACTTAGCTAACCTCACTTTGTTAGTCCCTTTGTAGCTATTTTGTAATATATCCCAAGCTTGCTTTGAGTAATTTGCTACTGCAATAGGTGGGAAAATAGCCTCACTCAAGGCTGCCTGAATCAAGCTAAGGGCTTTGGCATCCTTCATTCTTATATCTTTCAACTGATTCTTTTGTGCATTTCAAAGGGCTGCAAATGCATTTGGGTCAGTTATATCATTGAACCCATTTGTGACCAACTCCCATAGGTCATTTGCAACTAAGATGGTCCTCATCTTCTTAGCCCATATGCCATAATTTTTTCAATCAAAATGTGGTGGCTGCTGCAAACCTTTGTTCTCACCTCCTGCCATATTTCTCCTCTCAAATCTGAGAAAACATAATGCTTAGATAACCTAGGGCTTAACCCACAATAAACAAACTAACTAACTGATTGTCCACCCAAAAAAATAGGGCTTTGATACCACTTCGTTTGGTGGCAAGGGTGCTGACACATAGCTTTTCTATTGTTACTGGACTGACTGACATAAATCAAACACATAGAAAGCACACAGAGTATGCACAGTGATAGCAAGACAAAATAGACAAAAAATAACTTTGCATATATTCCTTGTTCTTTCCAGAATACAAAAAACTCAGAGAATATTCTTTGATTTGCATGAACAAAATAATGATAAACTAATTTGGAGAGATTTCCAATGGATGGGTGCTACACTCACACCTCAAATACATAAGCTGCTATAATCCTATAGCTGCAACTGACAATACATTGTGTCTGCTAAACATTCTTTGTTAGAAACCAAGATCAGATTTGCAAACCAGAATAATCCTTCCATAGAAGAGAAAAACAAAAAAGAAAGACATTTGCAAGAAGATGTGCAAATATTATTGTTCGAGAGTTCATTATTACAAAGAGATCAATCCTTATGAAGGAGATCATGAGACCCTAAAAGGGAAACCCTAAATGAAACCCTAGTGTGCACACTTAATAATTAATCAATTATTAATATGCCTAATTTTAGCTTAAGCAACTAAAGGAATAAGTGACTTAATTAATTAACGGTATGATATAATTAATTAAGCATAATAACTTATTACTCTAACATCCCCCCTTAAGATGAACTTAGGAAGAAGCTAAAATACTAGAATAAGATGCGTAAAAGCAAAGATCGGTACCAACAACTAGGCTTGATCAGGTACCCATTTACAAATGCAAGAATGAGGTAGAGAAGGAAAACCCAGTGGGACAAAACCTCCCTACAATGAGATGGCATGCTACAAAGAAGCACTAGAAGAACTCTGTAGAATAACACTGGAACCGAAATATGACAAGCAAGGAAAGATTCTTCTATCTACGACTGAAACCAGATGAGAGTCACTGATTGACTCAAGGAATCATGAAAAAAGAAACAGCAGACGCAATGCCTCGGAACAATCAAAAACTCCAAACGGGAACAACCCTAGAATCTATGAAGCAGCAAGCAATTATTGAAAGATTTATTACTGAAAACGAAGTGCAAAGATGCAAGATGCACCCTCCCAACTGCCAAAACATCCAAGTAGTCTCCAAACAATTCATCAGGCCAAATTTAGACTAAGTCATCAACCTGGGACAGATACAGAAAAGTGCATTGACAGCAACATAGAGCTCCTTAATACCTTTAAAACTCCGCAAAGATAGTGAAAATCATAGATTGTGGCAAAAAGTTATGAGCTCGGAAGTCCAAAAGGAACATCTGACTTAAAAAAGAAATAAATGTAGTAAAACAGAAAATACTATAAAATAACCTACACCATAGGATAGTTCTTGGAACCAGCTTTCCGACGATTTTTTTTTTTCAAAAATCCGAGTTCAGACGCAAAAGTTATGCCCAAAATACCAAAACTCCTCCAAAAGGGTTTGGAGTTAAGCCTGGCGGCTAGGCTAGCCACTAGCATTAACCACTATTGGTTAACCGCTAGTGGTTAACTGACGGCGGCGTCCATTAACTCTGGTTTTTAAAAAAAAGTTCTTGGATTGTGTGTCGTACAAGGCCTTACGACCCAGAAATGAACAAAATTTACCTCTCAGAGTCACTATGTCTGATTTTGATGATTTGACAGTTGATTTTGGGGTTTTTGGGTGCTCTGAACATGATGGTGAGGTTCGTTTGGGCTGAAAATGCTCTAAAATTTTGGGTACACTCTAGATCTGGAAACCCTCATCAACTTCAAATCCTCATAAATCTAACAAACATAGGTCTTTTGAAGTGAAGCCAAGGAAAACTTCGGCCAACTAGAGCTCTGAACAAATGGAATGCTCAGTCTGACCCAAATGATGCATAGATGAACTCAAGGCATGATACCCTCGAGGAATCTCGAACGAACCCTGCAATGATTTTCTCAAAAATCTAAGAAGGGGTTGCAAATCAAGGTTCTGATACCATGTTAGAAACCAATATCTGATTGCAAACTAGAAAAATCCTTTCAGAAGAGAAAAACAAAAAAGAAAGAGATTTGCAAGAAGATGTGCAAATATTATTATTCGAGAGTTCATTATTACAAAGAGATCAATCCTTATGGGAGATCAAGAAACCCTAAAAGGAAACCCTAAATGAAACCCTAGTGTGCACTTAATAATTAATCAATTATTAATGTTCCTAAGTTTAGCTTAAGCAACTAAAGGAATAAGTGACTTAATTAATTAACAGTATGATATAATTAATTAAGCATAATAACTTATTACTCTAACATTCTTTTTGTGCTACTACTGTCACTGATTTGTATTGAACATTATCTTTTCATCTGCTACTGAAGGGTCACCTTCCAATACAAAATTTCTGCTGCTCTAAACTAACTCCAACAAATACATTCTTTTTGTCTTCTATTAGCAAGAACATGAGAATGAGTGCTTGAATTCAAAATTCAAATTTACGTACCCACATTAATTTCTAGCAGGCTACAATAGCTAAGCAAACTCAAAAACTTGCGCTTCTTTTCAAATTCAAATTAACCTACTATCTTGAATGCTGCAGGAATACGTTGGCTGCAACTTGGTCTTCATTCTGACGTGGGGGCTGCTGATAGTTCTACTGACTATAGAATATTAAATATTCCAACATAATTTACATTGCAGGGGGATTTGGCAAAGATGGTAATGCTGATGGAGACTATGAAGCAGTGGTTTATAGAGTAAATGAAGACAAGTGGGAGCTTCTCCCTAAGATGCAAGAAGAAGTTGGAATGTGTAAGGGTGTTTTTATTGTAGGAATGTTTTATGTCATTGGTATTTTTAATAATAGAAGTGAAAATTTTGATCCCAAAACAGGAGAATGGACAAGAATAATGGGTATGTCTTTGGACGCTATTAATATATGGGATGTCGATCTTTTATATGCGTTTGGACAACTAATTGCATTTGGAAAAGAAGGAATAGAGCAATATGATTGGGAACAAAATATGTGGGAAGAATTAGAAGCCTCACCTCAACAAATTTACTTTGTTCGTGCCACATTGTGTGGTGATAGATTTTTCTTGTGCAACTATAATAATAATCTTTCTTTCCTTGAGCGTGAGCGTCTAGTTTTTCATATGTATAAACCTGGAGCAACTTTCTCAGAGAGGTGGATTTCCTTTTACAAACCAAAAATTTTCTAGATATGCCAATCATTTCGGTTGCCACACTAGAAATATAAAACATCAGCAACTGCTTCATTACTATATCATTTAAAACATATGATTATTCAAAATAGAGTTTACATGTGTATTCCTTTGAATGTTAAAATTGGTGTTCTGATATACACTACTAATAGAGGAGGTTTAGGATATTAATTTAAATAAAATAAATTATATTTTTAATTTTCTAATTGTCTTAAATTAAGACAATAAAAGATCTAAAATAAAATTTTAGCCGATAGGTGAAGGGAGATAGATTTGGTGCATTTCATCTAATAAAGCATTTTACGCTGGTAGGGTTTCGTAAATTTTCTGTCTTTTTGTCTTTTTTTTTGTATTGGATAATTTTCTTTGTCTTGCTTTGGAAAATCTTCGGATTTGAAGATTCTTCTTGGCACTTTGTCAGTGGTGGATGGATTGCTCAGGCATGTGATTACTCAGCCAATGCCCTTCTGAATCTTTTATACCTTTCGGTGCTTTTTTTGTTCGAGGCTTGTAGCTGATGAGTAGAATTTGGTGAGCTATGTTTTTTCTGGCAGACCGTCTTCTTTCTTGGATTTGTTCAATTCTTTGATTAGACAGGGGTTTGCATGTTTTTTCTAACTTTTTCCCTGCTCTATTCAAGTTCCAGTTGAAGGAAGACGGTGTTAGCAGAGCTAAATTTTGTTTCAGGTGCGGTTGAATATTTTTGAGTACTTTATGTTTTTGGTTTGCTTATTATGTTGTATGCAAAGATAGCAGTAGTGAGAATGAAATTGAGTCCAGTGAGATAGTGAAATTTGGGGGGCAGAAAGTTTCAATATTTCAGTTGGAAAAATGGGCTGATTTTGATTCATCTTTACTACCTTTTAGTGCATCCTCTTCCCCATTTTTACACCATCGACTCACAGATGGTCGTGACATTTTTTCTCATCGTGAATTTCCCATTCTTTGCTATATTCATTTCCTATTCCATCAATGGGTTCTCCGCAGCTCTCTCCAAAGAACAAGATCAATCAATTGCTTGTACATTATCTTCTTTCTTTTTGTCTATACCAAGTTCCAAATAAGGTGTTCACTAAGATAATTCAAAAAACCTTATGAATGATTCAAATATTGATTTCATGGAGGGTCAATTATGTAATTTTTGTGAAAAGATAATTTAGCCTAGTTTTTTTGTAATATGTGGAAATGATTATTAATGATAACCAGTTATTATTGTTGGTGTAGCAATGGCGGGAGTCTTTTCAGTGTTTCCCAGTAGGATGCACAGTCTACACACGAGAAGATTATAGAATTTTTTGGGTTTGGATGTAGACTATGTGAGAGGTAGTTTAGAATATAGAATAGATACTCCTATCACAAGTGATGTGATTATAGGCTTACTTGACATAGGTATAGGGAACTGTTTCAATATATCAAAACTGAGATTATGTGGTATTTTCAATTTGAAATCTTGTATTGTCAAACACTTTAAGTTTTGTTTTGGGAAATAAAAATTGTGGATGCACATGTAATGGCTTCCATCTATTGTGTTACCATCACCAATAAATATGTAAAAATGCAGGAATATGGCACTTTCCTCTTTTTCTAACCAAATGGGTTTCCTATTTCTGCATATTCCTTCCTACTTTTTTCAAAGATTCCAAGCATAAATTAGTAAAGCATCTGATATGTTCCAATTTTATTTGAAATTTGATCTAATACTATGCAAAATGGAAGCCGTCAAAGTTGTGTTATACTTCTTACATCCAATTATCTACAGTTCTTTCCTTGCTTAGAGATGAGGTGGGAAGAAAATAGTCATAGTGTTTCTCTAGATATGAATATCTATGGCTTCAATGGAATATAAATACTTTCAGCATAATCTATTGTTTTTAAAATACATGTCCTGACCAGTCATGTAGACCCTTCTTTTTCGGGGATATTTATAGAGACTCCATTAATTTTTAAATTTTTTTTAAGCTTAATATTATGAATGACTAATTTGTGAATAATCTAGATTCAACTATTTCTATGTTCATGGAAACCATTTGGTGTTGGATAAAATTTTGTGTGGTTTTTGACTTTTATTTGTTTCCCCTTATATTTTTAATGAATTTTATAACTCAAGAGAGTCTTTATTATTTTCCTCTATATGTGATTCTTATTGTGATGGGGTCTCCATAAAATCACAATTTTATTGATACTTAATACATTATTGCACTAGGATCTTCATGAACTGCTCTTCATCTTGTGGCATAATGGTTTTTAATGCAAATAATTGCTTATGAGATAATTTGTTGGAAACATTTCTATGTAGTGACCTTTTATGCCATATACATAGGATTATGTCAACTAATTGCTTGATATTGACATTAGGATAACTATGCAATTTAGAGCT
>VDFB02192849.1:0-26681 GCA_007258455.2 Sequoia sempervirens
GACATAGGGCATCTCAACACTTTGCGTCATCCCCAAAAGGAGAACACAAAAGAAAAAAAGAAAAAGGAAAAAGTATCTTTTGGGTCAACATGGAAGAGACATAGGGCGTCTCAATGCTTTGCGTCATCCACAAAAGGAGAACACGAAACAAAAGAAAAGGACATTTCGGGTCACCATGGAAGAGACATAGGGCATTTCTACACTTTGCATCATCCCCAAAAGGAAAACACAAAACCAAAGAAAAAAAGGAAATGCACGACATATAGAAGAATAGAGGTACAAATAAAAGAAGTATACAATGAGAGGGAAAAAATCAAACACATGATATAGGGGAACACAATACACACATACAAGAAAAATGGAAAGGGGATAGTAATGAAAGTGTAATTCAACCATTAACTAAGCTATTGGTTTCTCAATCTTAAGGAGTTAAGCAGAAAAGGAATAACATAGATAAGAGACAAAGACAAGTGCATTACAAGGACAAGGCTAACAACTTCTTGCCCCTCATAAAGTGTAAGGAAAGAATGAGCTGAGGTGGGTGATGTGAAAAGATCATGCAATAGTAAGAGTAGAAAATTTGACAACTATGGCATGATAAAAGGAGTTTTATTTTAAGGAATAATGGGAAGGCACTCAATATCAGTGAAGTGATACTTGTTTCATATGCCATTCAATGTTCAAAATTCTTCAATTCAATGCCCAAGAACATGATGATATTTTCAAAATGGTATGTTAAAATCTTTAGGATGAATGACCAACCTATTCATAGGTGGTAAAGTATAAGACCTTTGTTTGAAAGTAGTTGGAGTCTCCTTTCACATTCAGGTGGAGGATGTGTAGGAAACTTGAGTTTCTTCAATTTGTAAGGTTGTTTTCGTTTGCTAGACTCTCCTTTTTCATAAATGGCAGGAGAAAGAGGACCTGTGGGGATCCTAGCATCATTTTCATTAGAAGCAGGTAATGGTTGTTCACGTGGAAGGAGAATGTTCAAGTCAAGAGGAGAATTAAAGATCACTGTACCATCATCTCAAAGTCTCCAATATTCAAAAGGAGGTCTATTAGGATGAGAAGGATCTTGATATCCTAAGCTTGTGGTGTTTTCTTCTATTGGTTTTTGTTCAAGAAGTTGATGAATGTCATGTTCATGTGTTGTGTCACAACCTTGTCTACTTAGGATAGTAAAGCCTTTACCATAGTTTTCTTCAAGGTTTATGGGATTTTTTGTGACTTTGTGATCATAAAATGGGTGAGGATGTGTTGGTTGAGAGGAACTAGGTCCACTTGATGGAGGAACTTTAGATCCTTCATTGATTTCAGGATGTAAGTAAGCAAAATGATCAGGAGGTGCAATGGTAGGAATATTTTTTGGCTTCATGGATGGATAAAAGGCTGCATTGGCTTCTAGGTTATTAAGTCATTCATTATAGAACTTGTTTATGCTATCATCATCTTCTCCAATGGTTTCTACATTACAAGGAGGACAATCATGAGGAGTTGAAGGAGAATGAGGTAGCTCAAGGTCATTAGGGTCACAACCAAAGGCATAATTGGACATGTCTACCAAGGATTTTAATGAATTCCAAAACTTATTAAAAGAAAATGCCATGATGCAAGTAAATTAAGATGTAAGAAATGACTAAAAACAAAGATTCTAGAAATTAAAATAGAAAGCAACTACATAAATATGCAATGTAGGAAATACCCAGAAAATGTCTAAAAATGCAATTTGAAATGTGCAAGTGGACTAATTCACCCAGGGTGGCGAATGAGTCCTAGTATGAGATTTTTTTGTGTTTTTCAAAAAATTTAAAGTGATTCTAATGGTTTTTAGATGCCAATTAAGAATGCAGATGCAGATTTTTAGTTTTTGCAATGATATGTAATGCAAAATTGAAATCTAAATGAGTCTTTCACTAATGCAAGTTAAGAAACCTTAGGAAGCAAAAACAAAATAATGTCCTAATTGAATGTTGGTGCAAATGAAGTTTGAGATGCAAGATGCAATTGAAATTAGAAGTGTAAAGTGTTCAATATGCAGGTTCACCAAAATTAACCATAGATTTTAGGGTAGGGCTTATAGGCTACTCTTGCACTCTTAGGATGTTGCACCTAAAAGGAGAGAGATAAACTCCACTCAAAAGTATAGCTAGGTTCACCCAAATTATGCAATGTATGATATTATTTGAACTAAATGGAATGATATAAGTTTAGTTATATGAACTAATTGATTGATTATGTATGCAAAACCTATGATTTATGCAATGTTGGAAAACACGGTGATGTTTGCAAACAATGAATTATGAATGAACAAATGCAAAACATAATAGAAAAGGTCTGATTCAGAGTGCACCTGGGTAGATATTGGAGAATCTAGAATCTTCTGAATGTTGTCTAAAATCACAAAAAATCACCAGTGGGACTCATTCACCACTGATGGCGAACAAGTCCAGCTTCTAATGAAAACTGACAGAAATAGGTTTCTGAGTGTCGGGATCCAGAATCTGACAAAACCTAGATTTCCATCCTAAAGGTGGGACTCATTGACCACTGATGGTGAATCAAGCCTCTCCCAAAATTCTAAGAAATCAGGGGACAATTCTGGAGCACTAGATCTGAGGATGTCTGCTTGTCAGGTTGTCGAAGTCAAATCTACAGAAAACGGACATAATGTCTTCTCCAAGCTTGAAATAAGATGTAGTTGACTTGAAACATTTTTTTGAATTTTTATCCACTTTTCAACACCTAAATGCTTGTCAAATCTGCATACACAAGTCTGTAAACACACATGCAAAAGGGGGGAAATGGTTAAGGGTTAGCTTATAAGGATTTTCCTTGGTCAAATCCTACTTTGGTAATCAAACCCTTAATGAAATAATGAAATGAAGGAGAATGATAAAAAAATAACATGAAAATTCTATCAACTTACCAAACCCTTGTTGAAGAAAATATGAAGATATGTCAATGACTACTCTTGAATGCTTGATAGATGCTTGATTATAGGATGCAAAGTGCTCAAATGCTAGTTGAATGCTTGAATGAGTTAGAAGATTGTAGGAGATGTAAAATGAAGAGAAAAACACTTATTTATATATTTTTGTGCCTTAGTAACCCATTGATACCTCATCACAGGCCGACATCGGGTAATTTTGAATAAAAACCCGAAAGAAAATTTGAAATATTTTGAATTTTGAGCCAAGAGGAACTCATTTGCCACCAATGGAAAATGGGTCCCACCTTGGATTTGAAAGTGTGTGTCAGGAATTAAATCATATTTAATATTGTTTGTTGGGTTTACATTCAAAATAACACTTAATTAAGCCTTATAAGGGTATAAAGGGGTCAAATAAAGCATAAGAAAGGTGTAAATAGTGAAATTATTCCTAGAAAAGTGTGAAATCTTGTTACAAGACTTTACAACACTTCAAAATAGGACTTGATAAGTGATGAAAAGGAAACTTTTAGGTGAATTGCAATGAATAGTGTCTAGAAAAGTGTAGAAATGTTTTACAACACCTTCACAAGACGTCATTATTAGAATTTTAAGGACCTAAATGTGCATATTCAATCCATATCACATCGATAAATCAAAGAAAAATATACCAAACATTGTGAAGAAAGGCCTAAAAGACCATGAAAATGACAAGGGGCTATTTTTCTACAGTGCAAAAAAAAACCCTTGTGGACAAAAGCTCAACATTAAATGTGTGTACTGTGAACCTTTTAGATAAGATTGGTGTTGATAAATCAAAAATTCAACCCAACTCTTTATCTATTAAGGGATTTGATAATGTGGGAAAGAAATCGCTTGGAGTGATCACTTTACCTATTACAATTGGAAAGGGTACCTTATAAACCCCTATTCATGTTATGCCACATGATATTTCCTATAATCTTCTTTTGGGAAGGTCGTGCATTCACGAGATGCATGTGGTGCCTTCTACCCTCCATTGTAAAATAAAGTATGTCTACAACAACAAAGTATATAAACTTGACACTGATCTTAAGCCTTATAGTGTCTTACACCTTGAGAAAACTAAGGAAAATCATTTTAAAAAATTAACACCAACTACACAAGTGGAACCTGTGCACCAGACAGAAAAAGAAAAACACATTGAAGAAGTCATGAAGCTATTAGAAGATGATTGGAGTTCCTGAGATTTTGAATATACATTCATGGGAGAATACAAGATCATACACAAAGATTTAGACAAGGGAAAAGAAACAACGGGGTATGTGTAGGATCATGATGGGCCAAAAAGTGGTGATATGATGGGTATGTGTAGGCTATGTGGCTGACGACTTTTTCCTTACCCAAAATTGATGAAATGAAAAGGGTTTTTAAAGGAGATTCTTAGCTTTCCACCAATATAAATTATTCTTTACTTTGAATTTAATAAATTATTATTATTCATTTTCTATTTGAATTACGACTAAAGTCCTGATTGATAGGCTGATTGAAAAACATCTATATCTTTCAAACAATATCATTTTTTTTTAATCCAAAACATGAGTCACATTCTATGCTTTGTATACTATAGTATTAAAAAAAAATGAATTTCATGAAGTTTTGACCAAGTTAAGGTGGTTAGACATATGAGTTTTTATTTTTAAAGTTTGTAAAATATAATAATTAATTGTACTTGGAAAAAAAGTGCAAAAATATGCATCATGAGGTCCAAGGTCACTACTTATATCTAAATATTAAAAAAATATTATGTTTTACTATGGTTAGGGTGGTCAGAATAGACACCTACTTCTTATTTTCCCTAAATTTAGAAAGTACTACTCTATTAGAGTGTCAAATTTTCACCAAATAGATATTTTATTTATAAAAGTAAACCCTAATAGTTTAAGCCATTCAATTTGATAGATTCTATTGATACATATTTTTGAAATAATATGAATAACATTCAAATTTTAAATCAAGTTGCTAACTTTCTGATTTTTCTAAATTTTTGCCATAAGGGCCTTTATTTTTCATGATGATCCTGCCTTACCCAACGATAATATGCGACACAAAACTAAGATGACCCTTCAAAATAATCCACCTCAACCGCAGGAAGAAAGAAAACAAATTACACAACAAACTTAAAGCCCGACTATAAACAACCACCAAATCCTAAAGAAATGAAAAAGCTTTATGGAAAAGTTTATGAGCTTATGAAACAACTTGGATATAGTGGAAAAGGATGCGGTACTAGAGAACAAGGTATCTATGTCCCTATAGAACCTCAACAACAAGAAAAAACTAGTGGTCTTGGCTATTTTCCCTCAAAAGACACAAACAAGCCTTCACTTAATATCAACACTACTAAAAAACATCCTTCTAAGTTGAATTTAATAGTGGTGCATCCTGAACTGATAGACACTAGTGACCTTGATCGTTATCTCTTGCAAGAAATGAAAAATAAATAAAAATCCTCACTTAATGTAAATGTCATCACACAAAACACTAATGATTTGAATTCGTTAGATTTTACACCCTCTAGTAAAAGAGAGAAAAAAATCTCACAATCTAAAGTGTCTTGTGTAGGTATGACACCTTGTGCTAAGCAAGAGATATCTTTGTCACAAAATAAAGGAACATCCTCTACTTTTGATCAAGAAAGTATCTTGTTACGACTCCTCCAAGATTGCTTGATATCTCTCCCCCCAAGAAAACAAAATAAATTTTACTACAATTCATTTTGTGCATATCATAGAGTTCATGTTCATGCTACTAATGAATGTAAAGATTTAAGTAGCAAAATTCAACATCTTAAGGATTGTGGTGCTCTCCCTTGGGTTGACACACCTAGTTCCCATTTTCATTTCAGCTCACCCTTGTCCTGCACTAAGTGGGGGCAAGGGGTTAGGTAGCCTTGTCCTCGTATGTCACTTGTCATTCTCTCTTTTAGCTAGTTGACCACCTTTCATTTATATGTAAGATAAATCTTTGGATGTGGGCGACATGCCTTAAGTTGGCTCACATGTGACGTACCGAGTTATGCATTTTGGGGGAAACCCTCTTTTCCTTTTTCATGTTTGGCTACTTTAAAGTAATTGCTCATAGCATGGTGTTAGAAATTCATTTAAAGTGGGGGAATACATTGGAATAATTTCATTTGCATTTGTTTTCATGTTCTTTGTGTGATTTTCTTTCTTCTTGCAATGCATCCTTTTCTTAGTGGTTTTATTGGGTTTGAATTCCTCTAAGAGCATGATATTTCATTGTCCTCTCTTGGAAACATTGGGTATTATGTTCCCCAAGATGAGACCTTGTATTTATCCTCTTTTGGAGATGTTAAGCACAATGCCCCCTAAGATTAAGACCTCACATGAACTAAGAAAAATTCCTTTGATCCTTCTCTCTTTCCAGTTATGTTGCATTTTGGTACCTTATTAAAGTCATGGAGGTATGGCTTTAATATGGCCCCCTGGGCTTTCAACCTAGTGAACACCTAGCTTCACTAGCCCATGTGAGCATGCATTTTTATACCTTATTAAAGTCATGGAGGTATGACTTTAATATGATGCCTTGGGGCTCACCTAGTGGACAATTAGCTCCCACTAGCCCTTGTGAGTGTGTGTTTTGTTTACATAGCGGACAATGTGTTCCACTTTTAAACCCTTTTCATCCTAGACCTAGTCCACCATGTTGGACAACCAGTCGAAGCTTGATCCATTGCACTTTTTCCTTTTTCCTTTTTCTTTTTCCTTTTTCTTGTCCTTGATGGTGTATGCTAGCAATTTAATTATGGCTTCACATATCATCTACATGTGTGTTCCTTTGTGCTTATGTTGGTTTTTCATAGGATCTTGACCTTGGGGGCTTGATCATTCCTCTTGATCATTATCATCCTATCTTACTAACATTTGTACATTTGAACCCCTCTTGATTGCATAGTTGGCTACTTTAGTGTGAGTTTGAAACAAGTTCATCCTCTCACTAAAGTGGGTGCTAAATGTAGTGTAGTAAAATGCATACCCTTGCATTTTCACACTTTTTTGGGCCACCTTGCTTTATTTATGCTTCTACATGGCTTAATTGGTCCTATTTTGCATCCACAAGCCTAATAAACTATATATTTTTATAGAAAATCCTGACAAACCTTAAAAGATAAATGATCATTTAATGTTTATGTTTGTGTCTCCTTGATTTTTGGACTGGGATTAAAATGCCAGCTAGGGCGTCTTTGTCCTCCATGGGTCTTAGGACCCTCATATTGAAAACACCAAAATAGGTCCCTTTTTGGAGTCTATCCCCGAGAATTGAGACTTGGGACTAAGACACCACCTAGGGCATCTCAGTCCTCCTTGGCTTGTTTTAGGGATCAAATTTCAAATTTGGGTGGGATTTAGCCTCCTTTAATTAATGACTTCATATGTCGGCTTGGTGTGATATAATTATGGGATATTAAGCATGAATAAGTATAAATGTAAGGTTCCTCAACCCATTTTTCATAACAAGCAATATAAGTATCCAAGCATTCAAGTATTCAAGCATTCAAGAGAATTTCATCGAGCATTTGAAGCCATCATCGAGATTCAAGCATCATGTCAAGGGCTTAGTGCATCCATTCATGTTGTTGACCTAAGATTATGGATGTAGCATTGAAGATCTATTTGCAACTATTGTTCACACCATATACAAGGAACCAATATCTACATTCTTCATGGGTACTACATGGTAGATTATAGATTTTATTCACAAGACATCATACAAGATGATATCATTTACATATTTCATATTTCATGATTCATTTCATCATTTGTTTTAATTACCTAAAAGGGGTTTGACCAAGGAAAACCCCCATTCACTAATAATCAACAAGTTTTCCCTCTCTTGTGTGTTTGTATTTTGCGGAAATATAGGTTGAATACTTGAAGAGATAATTTGGTGCAAGATTGAAAATTTGCAAGTTACATTACTTAAGTTTTCATCTTCACGAAACTCACCTATGAGTCGGATGCGGAGTTTTGGGACTCGAGATGTGAGAAGAAGTCAATCACGGAGACATCAACCTTGAGGAATAGATTGAAGAATTTTAGAAACTCAAAAGCCGAGACTAATATGCCTCTTTGGGCATCTTAGTCCTCCACAAGGTTATTTTTAGAGATTCTTTGGAATTCTATTCTAGCATTTGAAGACTCCATATTTGCCCTGAAAAATAGCAATGGGACTAATACACCACTTTGGGCGTCTTAGTCCTCCACAACATATTTTGATAGCTTCTTTATATTTCCATAATCCTCATTACATCTCCAAACTTCCCAGGTACACATACCCTAACTTGGTGTAGCCTAATTTCATCATTTTCACTCATTATTTGGCTTATATTACTTGATTTCATGAGTTGAATGTTCATTTATCTTTTTTTAGCTTGCATTTTGTATATCACATTGTGTTTTCCAACATTTTTCTTTTCCAAGCATTTGCTTGGTGATGAACCTTTAGAACTTAAATAACCCCTTCCTAGGACCCTCCTAATTGAGAATTGGCTCATCTTGTGAGCTTGTTAGTCAATCCAATTAGGACCCCTAGGACATTAGTGAATGGTTCCATGGAAAAGTGTGATATCCCAAAAGGTATCCATTTTCCACTTTAGTAGGTCTTAACTTAGGGGACATCATGCCTAATGTCTCCAAGAGAGGACCAATTGAAGAATAGAAGATTGACAACTTAGGGGATGGAGTGTATCACATCATGCCACCAAGAAGAATATAATATGCTAAGAGAGATCACGCTCTTGAAGGACATCATGCCCAATGTCACCACCAAGAGAAAGATGCATTACATGAAGTAAGAAGACTACACAATAAAATATGAGTAGAAATTGAAATACAAAAGAATAATCCCAATGTATGCCCCCACTTTAAAGAAATTGCTAAACACCATGTTGTGAGCAATTACTTTAAAGTAGAAAATGATAAATTCTAACAATAAAGAGGACATGAGAGCTTATTTGGAAATCCCTATGCCAATTCATATGTTTCCAAATAAAGCTATGTCATGAAAATGGGTTGCCCCCAAAATGAAATGCCAAAATCACATAAGGGATCCACGGATTCAGGGTTAGTATGTCTTCGCTACAATGTTGTTAGAGAGCTCAAAAACATCATAATTCCCCAAATACTCAAGGAGTAGGAAGAATGACACAAGGGTATGTGTAGGATCATCATGGAAAAAATATGCCCTTAAGTGGCAAAAAATTCAGAAAAATCAGATTTAGGCAACATGATGTAAAAATTTGAATAAGTTATCTATGTTATTTCAAAAATATGTAAGAATAGAATCTATAGAAAATTGAATGTAGTTTCTAAACTACTAGGTTGATTTTTTTTTAAAACCTATTTGGTGAAAATTTGAAATTTCAATGCAGTAGTACTTAAATTTCAAGGAAAAAATAGGAAGTAGGTGTTCTGTCTAACCACCCTAATCACAATAAAATGTTAATATTTTTTTACAAGATTTTAGATATAAGTAGAGGACTCCATGTCAGGATATGATGAATATTTTTTGCATTTTTTCCAAATGAAATAATTAGTTATGAATTTTTATTACAACTTTTAAAATATTAAAAACTTACTTAATACATTACATAGCAATTGAAATTTCTGAAATTTATTTTTATTTTTTAAGAATCCTATAGTATGTAAGCATAGAACAAGATGAATGTTTTGATTCCAAAATGTGATACCGTTTGAAAGCTATAGATGTTTTTCAATCAGCTATCGATCAAGACTTTTGGTTATGAAAATTCAAATGAAATGAATAATTATTATTTATTAAATTCAAAGTAAAACTTATCATTTATATTGGTGGAAAGCTAAAAGTCCTTCAAAACCCTTATCGTTTCATCAATTTGTGGGTAGAAAAAGGTATAAATACATACCCATAATGTGCCATTTTTGGCCCATCATGATCCTACACATACCCACGAGTGAAAATAAAGAAAATACTTTCGAGGTCAACATAGGAGACCCAAATGTCTTGATGCCTTGTATACATCTCCAAAGGAAAACACAAGACAAAGAAAAGAAAGATGTAATGTTTGGGTCATGGAAGAGAGACCTAAATGTGTCTCGACTGCCCATCATCCCCAAAACACAAGACAAAGAAAATATAAAATCTTCACGACATATATAGAATAATGTGAATGCAAATGAAGAATACATAAGAAATACATAAAAAAAAATAGTACAGGTAGATCACATTACGCACATGCAATCACACACATAAAATGAAAACAAAGACAAGACTAGTAAGGTACATATGATTCAACCTATAGAAGGTCATCCATATCCCAATCTTGTGAACACCAAATACAGAAGGAAGACAACTAGCCAAAGGGACAACAACAAGTGCCAAACTAGGGGAAGCACCAAGTTCAACACTCTTCTTATGAGAATTATCATTTAAGCTAATAGAAGAGGAAAACAATGTATTCAACTCATTGTGCACTTCATCAATTTTAGCAATCTCATCATCATCGTCTAAGTTAATCACAACGGGAGGTTAAATGATAATGTCTAAAGAAGGTGTTAGTCCAAATTGTGGTTGCAATATAGGAAATTTTTGTTGTGGTGAAGAGGGAGACACCTTGTGTATTGCTTCAGTTGAGTTTTGATGTTGATTTTCTTTTTTTTTTTCTTTGTTTAACCTTCAAGCAATAGCACGGCGTATATTCCTACACTCTCTAGAATTTAAATTTCTTTTGGTATGATTGTCAAGTTGTGTTTGTGTAGGAGTAAGTTTATCAACCATAGGTTTCTTTTTTTCTCGTAGAGGAGGAATGGAAGGAACCATGAGAGTCTATTCAACCACTTTATCTTTAGCTTTGTAAACTTGTTTTATCTTAGGAGGCATCATAGGGTTGTTTTGGTTGTCTCCTAGTATTTTGTAGGAGATATGTAAAGTATTTTTTTTGGTTTGGTCTTGGTTGCTTGGAAGGGTTTTCAGTTCTATCATGGTTTCGTCAAGGATGGAAGGCTCAATCATGGGTTGAGTCATGTTTCGAAGGGATACTTCTGCTATGTTTTTTTCCTTTAACTTTTGATAGGATTTGAAAAAGAAGCCTTTACGAGGTTTAATAGGTTCAATAGGCTTGGGCCAAAGAAATCCAATCAAAAATTCCCATGAGAAGACACAAGATTAAAGCAACTATGGTGCACAATAAATATTTCATTGCCAAAGGGAAACTTTAAATATTTATGCACAACCGACAAGACAACTTCGATAGATCATAGTCATCATGGATAACCAAGCTTCACACATAATTGATCCAACATCAGGATGATGGAGAATGAGACATCTAATTTTTTTGGTCCCACTTTTAAATTAAGGACGATTGAACCAATCGTAGGTAAAGAAAAACCGTTTTGTGTTTTTATCCATGCTTTCGATTTATCATATGTATCTTGATATAGTTCATGCACAAGAAAGAATTCATTAGTGATCACATTCTCTCCATAGACATGATCAATTATATCCTATTATTGGGCTTGTCATTGATTCAACTGGTTATGTAAAGAGGACCATCAGGTGCCTTTCTGATTATATCTTGTGATGAGAAAGCAATGTCAAGAGTTATTTTAGTTCGACCCTTACAAGATTGAATTTCAATCAATCCAACCATACTATCCATAGGACTTTGTTCATTAGTATCCATGTTGTCACATCCATTTCAAATTTCATCACATCATCCTTAGTTTCACTGGCTTTGACAAAGGAGATATTATGATTTGGCATGGGGTTGGTAAATATTTGCAAGTTTTGGTTGGGAGGGGCAAAAAATTTATTACCTTGATCATTGACACCACAAATTTTCCATATGATTGGAATCAATGAAGTCTTGTACTGTGTGTTTAAGATGCTTACAATGTTTCGTATCATATCCTTTTTGATGGTAAAAATGACAATAGGAATTTGATCTAAAGTTTGGAGGTGATGGATTATTAGGATTGAGAGCTCTTTAACGGGAGTTAAGGAAATCAAGTTCTTCTCTAGAAGTTGTAACATGGTGTTATTGAGGGTATTGGGTAAGGGAGTAAATTGTCTTTTTGGATCCCCAAATGTAAAAGGATTTTTCTTCTTATAGTGGCCACTTGGGTATCAACATGTTGGGTTGTTTGAGGGGAATTTAGTTGAAGAAAACCTTTATTCTATTTCCTAAAAGATTGGTAATTTTTGTGATTTGTGGATTCAGACTTTTCAAGACGACTAGAGGTGGGTTTTGTTTCACAACTACTAACCAAATTTTGATAATCATGAAGGGTGATACACAAATGTACAAAGGAAGGAAACTTCATCATGCCAAGCTTATCTTGTATCTTAGTTTGTAATTTCTCAATGAACATTCATTGAAGGTGAAGATCAAGAATCTTTATGTCGATTTGGGAATAAAGCTATTGGTAGTGTGAAATGAAGTTAATAACCTTTTCATCATCCTTTTTCTTACATCTCATCAAATCAGCCAAGGTTGTCTTAGGAGTCATGTACACTTGGAAATGTTTAATAAAGGCCTCAAAAATTTCATTGAATGAATGAATTGAGTTATTCGGTAATGAGGAAAACCATGCTAAAGTGGTATCTTTCAAGGACATAGGGAAAAGCTTAGCCAAGAGCTAATGAAATCACTGCATAAGGCAGTGTAAGCGGAAACATGGTTAGAAGGATCTCCTTTCCTTCCATATTTCTCAAACCTAGGAATCTCTATACCTTGTGGTATTGGCGTTATTAATATCTCCAAGTATAAGGGATTTCTTTTGACATAGTATGCAAGTTGGCCATTTCGATTTATGGTGTAAATTTGTTTTTGAAGGGATGAAACATTTTGTAAAAGTTGGTTAAGGATGGCGTCATTGGTTGTGTTTTGAGATGAAGGTGAATATGGTGGGGGTGTATATTTTTTTGAGGGGCAAGTGAATGGAATGCTTATGGGAGGTAAAGTGGTAGGAGATATGACGTGAGATGCCACAAAGGTACAAAGATTGCTAGCGGAAATACCCAAGGTAGGAATGACATTACTAGTGGGTTGCATTGTTGTGGTAACTTGAGGGTTGGTGTAAGTAGGAATAGAAGCAATGGTTGTAGGAGGAGGAATTTGAGTTCCTCCTTTACTTTGAGCATTGTTTGAAGGTTGAGCCAACTATTTGTTGAGTTAAGATTTTTTCCAAAAATATGAGCTCAATTACACGCAATATCTATTCCTTTTTCACTTTCAATCATGCGGTGTATGTTATCCATGGTAGGAATAGTAGTTTTGGAAACTTTTTCAGTACTCACTAAGCTTTGTAGGTTTTCCAATTCTTCATGGATTTAGATTATGTTTTCTTGAGGAACACTAGCAACCATTGTTTCAACACTTGTCATACTACTCAAGAATGTAAAGAATTGTCAAGAGTATGATCCATACCTAGTCAAACTAGTGTCAAAACTATGAGTGAAAGAGATAGATAAGCCAAGATCCATGATGAGTGTGTTATCACGGGATGACATGAGTCTCAAACTACGTCTCACTATAGTATTAGCAATAGGACACCAAGTTGTAAAGCTCATGCAAAGGACAATCAATGAATGCAAGATAAATGCAATGAAAACAAGATAAATGATATGCTTTAATTCCAGTTCTTATGTTTATAAATGCACTCAAAATGAAAAAAAATTAAGCTAGATCTAATGAAATGAATGAAATATAAACTTAGCAAACTAAAACAGAGATCTGATAATAGCAAATAGAAGCATAGAAATGAAGTTTTTAATGCTATAAAATATAGATTGAGGTATGATACGCGACTAAATCACCCAGATGGGTGAATGAGTCCCAATTAGGGTTTCTAGAAGGTTCAAATACTAAAAAATAGACAACATAGAATTCCCAAAAATATGGAAAAACCCCCTATAGAGGGAATAAATTTCCCAGGTGGGCGAATGAGTCCTAGATTAGGGTTTTTAAACGAAATTCAATAAATTTTGAGTTGACGTTAAGGTTAGATTGTATGCTCAAATGACTATTTGCAATTATAGCTTTCCAGTGAAATTCAATGATGCAAGATGCAAAAATGCAACCTATATGCACTTTTTCAGTAATGCAAGATTGAGAATCCCTAAATGCAATTTAAACAATGCAAATCAAATGAAAAGTTAACCTAGATCTAGGACTAAAATTTTCTCCAAATCATAAATAAAGTGTTCAAAAGTTAGGTTCACCAAAATGAACACAAGGTCCAAATAGGGTTCCACCTTTTTGGGAGATGGAACTAGGGTTAGGACCTAGTTCACTCTTAGTTCATTAGGAAAGCAAGATCCCTCAACCAAGTGACTCAATTGAGGGAAGGTGGCACTACTAATAGGACTAGTAGGAGGTTTCCTTAGGTGTAATTAAAAAGGGGGTTCACCATTAAAATGAAGCTTCAAAGGAGAAATGCAAAATCTAATGCACTAAACCCTAGAAACTTAAAACATGAAATCATATTACTAAACAAAAAGAAATAGAAAAGTACCTAGAGGATAGGATATGTCTAAACATGATCTGAAAACCTTAAAATTTGATGGTTCTAAAGTGCATTGGGACTCATATGCTAGGCTAGGTGATTTAGTCCTACTACTGGAATTTGGGTAGAATCTGGAATCTTCTACTAATAAATTAGGATCTATAGAAAATTTGTAAAAAGAGGTATATTGGGACTCATACTCCCAAAGGGGAAATTTAGTCCCAGTATCAGGGTTTGAATAAAAATTTTGTAGCCTTTAGTGATCTTCTTTAGCTTTTGTATTATCCAATCTCCAAGTCTAAAAGTTTGAATTTTGGCCTATAGGTGAGTTTCTGTGAAGATGAGGGTATGTGCAGGATCATGATGGGTATGTGGCTAACAAAAACAATTTTACCCAAAATTAATGAAACAAAAATGGTTTTTAAAGGATATTCAAAACTTTCCATCAATATAAATTATGCTTTACTTTGAATTTAATAAATAATTATTATTCATTTTTCTATTTGAATGATGACTAAAATCTTGATTGATAGGTTGATCAAAAAAACATCTATAGCTTTCAAACGGTATCATATTTTTTGAATCTAAAACATGCATCACATTCTATGCTTCACATACTATAGGATTAATAAAAAGAAAAATAAGATTTTATGAAGTTTTACCAAGTTAAAGGTGGTCAGACATGCAGTTTTATATTTTTTAAAATTTGTAATAAAAATCATAATTAATTATTTAATTGGAAAATAATTACAAAAAATATGCATCACATCAGGACATGATTCTCTACTTATATATAAAATATAATAAAAAAATATGATCATTTTATTGTGGTTAGGGTGGTCAAAGACACCTACTTCTTATTTTTTCCCTGAAATTTAAGTACTACTCTATTGAAATTTCAAATTTTCACCAAATAGATTTTTTTTTTTTAAATAAACCTAGTAGTTTAGAAACTACATTCAATTTGCTATAGATTCTATTGTTACATATTTTTGAAATAATATAGATAACTTATTCAAATTTTTATGTCAAGTTGCCTAACTCTAATTTTTTTGAATTTTTTGCCACTTAAGGGCCTATTTTTCCATGATGATCATACATACCCATGACAACTTCTTGAAAACTTTGAAAACTTTCTTCAAATTTGTCTTCAAAGGATTTTCAAGTTCCAATTCACCTAAATCTACAATCACACATGAAGAGAGAAAAATGTTGTGTTAGGGAATAGGGGTTTGCCTTGATCAAACCCTATTTTGGTAATTAAACCTTGAAATGAAATAGAAAAGTATGAAGGAATGATGAATGAACAAATGTAATGTTACAACTCACCAAACCCTTGAGATAAAGGCTAGAAACTTGTGTGAAATGGATTCAATGGAAGTGGATCTTGACTTTTGATCTTGATATGAGATAATGTCTTTGAATTCTTGCTTGAATCATGAAAACCTACATCACAAATGTTAGCTCAAAAACACACATGATGCATGAAGAATTTGGCATGATGCTTGAATCTTGAATATAGCTCCAAATGTTTGATAATCAACACTTGAATTAATATCTTGAATACTTGAATTGCTAGATCACACTTGCTCTTGAAGATTGCTAGATGACTTGTAAACTTGCTAGATTGCTTGTTAGATTTTTTTTTTAGGAGAAAATATGAGAAATAACCTTGTATTTATACTTTTTTATGCCAAATTTCTTGAAATTACAACACTACAAGCTGACATTAGATCTAGGATAATAAAATTCTACCAAGAATTTTATTTAAAATAGGTCTTGGTTAAAGCGGGACTCATACACTAGTTAGCACGTATGAGTTCCAGTGTCTTAAACACAAGACACAAACTTCAAGAAATGTTAAGTTCAATATCACATTTAAAATCAAGCCCTGACACCTAGGTGGGACCCATATGCCCAAGGTGGCATATGAGTCCCATATCACTAGATCTGGAACACATAACCCAAAAACATGAATTATGATTTGTCATTTATTATATGTCAGGATTATCCTCAAAAAAATGCATTTAGTTAGTCTTATGGATGTAAAATAGGACCAAATAAGGCATAACAAAGCCACATTTTAATAGGGAGAGCCCAAACAAGTGTAAAAATGTAATAGGATACATTTTTCTACACTATAATTGAACAACTAAAAGATAAAGAAGGAAAAAAGATAACGCATTTTGAAATTAAACAAGAAGATGAAAATGTGGAAGAAAAAAATGATGAATGAGAGGATGGAAAGGAACAAGTTTCAAGTGGGATTTTTTAGTAATATGGATTTGAAGTAATTGGGGAGGTTAAGCATGAAGAACAAGAGGAAGAATCCATTACTCCACTCTTGAGAAGATCCATAAGATAACATAATCCAATTAACAAGTATCACCCACTAGATTTTTCTTGTCTACATATACTTTATTATTTAGTAATGATGAACCTAGATCTTATGAGGAAGATTTTTTTTTTACAAATGATAATTAGTCTTGGCAACAAGACATGTAGAAGGAGATGACGACTTTAGAATATTGTGACACCTAGGATCTATTAATTTTCCCAAAGGTAGGAAGGCCACTGAATATAAGTGGGTCTACAAGAGGAAATTTGGACCAAACAATTCATTGGAGAATTACAAGGCCATACTAGTGGCCAAGGGCTACTCCTAGAGAGAGGGAGTTGTTTTTGGTTAAAAATCCTCTCCTATTGCTAAATCATCCTCAATTATATTTATTGTATACATAGTTTTTGCTAATAATTTTTAAATAAAAGTAAATTATAGATGTTAAGACTACATAGTTTTGCATTGAGTTTTGGAAGAGGAAATTTATATGCAACAAAAAAAATATTTGAGGTAAAAGGGAAGGCACACTTGGTTTGTGGATTGAAAATATCTCTATATGGTTTAAAAAAAATTCCCTAGACATGGTATAACTTTTTTTGATCTTTTACGTTGAAATTGGGTTTTGAAAGAAGAAAAATGGATTATTGTGTTTACTAGGTGTATTGATGATCATATACTAATTATTCCTTTGTATGTGCATGACATGCTCTTCAACAACACCAAGGATATGATTAGTGAACTAAAATATCAATTTTTAGGTACATTTGAGAAGGATCTATGGAAAATTAGGTATATGTTAGCAAAGGAAGTTTGGAGGGATTGTGAGAATATAAAGATTTAGTTATCACAAAGTAATTTATGTAAATAATATTTTTCACATTTATAATATGAAGGATTATAATCCAATTAGAATCATTTACTAGATGACACTAATATTACATTCTACTTGATATGTGTCCTAAGTGTGAAGATTATTAAATTGAGGATATCTCTAACATGTCATATGCTAGTGCAATAGGAATTTTGATTTATACAATGGTTTGTACACTAGGCCAAATATTGCCAAAGTAGTGGGTGTATTAATCAAGTTTATGTCTAACCCTAAAAGAAAGCATTAGAATTACATGTGAAGAATATTTTAAGATATTTGTGTGGTACTTTTGATTATTGTTTAGTTAAGTATGGTACTGACCTTGTTGACAATTCATTAGCCATATAAGGATTTATTGATGTATATTGGGTAGGTGACATGGATAGTGGAAGGTCCACTAGTAGATTTTTTTCTCTCTATTTGTAGCTATAGTGAGTTGGATGATTACAAGTCAGCATATGGTTACTTTTTTCACCACATAAGTATAGGATACTGTAAAACATGCCTCTAAGGAGGCAGTTTGGTTATAGAGACTTGGTATAGGTATTGGTTTTGATTGCAAGATTGTTAGAATCAAATGTGATAATTATCTAGTGTTATTTGTTTGGGAAAAAATATTATGTATCATTCTCATACTGAGAATGTTTATGTTCAATGTCACTAAATGTGTAAGAAATGGTTGAGAGTGGCGAGGTGTTGATAGACAAGGTTGACAGTCTAGATAATGTTGCAGATTCTATTATGAAGATAGTGACCAAAAATTAGTTATCATGGTGTTGGAAGGCCATAGGCCTTGATACTAGTATGTAATTGTATTTTTTTTTGTTTGGATATATTTTTAAAATATAATTTCAAGTTGGAGGATGTTAGGATTAAGGTGTCATTTACCTTGAAATCCTACATATTATTCATGTGTCTTCAACACTGTTAGAAAGTTTGCTTAGATGACTAAGATGATATTGGATATTAATTTATAAAAAAAAATTATCCTAAAATATTGATATGAATTATCTTATGCATTCATGACGAAGGTGGAGCACAATGGTGGAGGTTACATTTGATCAATTGATCACTAAGTGTTATTTACCAATTTTAGGCACTAGGATTGAGGTGTGGAAATATTGTATGACAATATGAGACTTGTATGAGTTTCCCTTTTCATGTTGGAGCACTATACTTTGGGAGTGGAGTTGTTGAGGGTTATTTTGTCATAATGGTTACATTTTCTATTTATAGGCTAATTGATGGTGCTAATGTGATGCCATGTGAAGTGTTAAATTATGTATTTACTATTCTTAAAATATTCTCTCCTAAGTGGGACATAGGTTTTTCAAGATACAATATCCAAATTGTTTCTAGTAAACCATTTATGGTTTTATCTTCTCTTATTTCATATATATTCAGAGCATGAGATCATAGTTTTATAAAATTATGTTGTAGGTATAGATATGTGATTGGATTGAAGACACATATAGATTGGAGGAATATTGTTGTATTATACTCTTGTTTTAAAGATAATACAATCTTGGCCTCTTTTCCTTAGTGGAGTTTTTTTTGAAAGAGTTTCTCCATATTACATATTATGTTATGTGATGTTTTCATGGTGTTAGCTAATTTTCTTTATTGTTGATTTTACATTTCTATCTCCATTTTGATATTCTACTATTAAAAATCAAATTTAACCTTAATTTTAGATTTTCATATTGTCATGGTTTTCCTTTATTTCTCACAATATTCATTAGACATCATGATACTCTTAGGTAGTCAACTACATTAACTTATATTGGGCTAAGAAAATTGATGATAGGAATTCTACTTCTACTTTTACTTTCTTTTTTTTTGCTAGCCCCATCAAATGCTCTTATAAGAAACAACCTACTATTGTATTATCATCTATAGAGGTAGAGTATTGAGATGCAATTTTGACTAGCTGAGAGGTTATTTGTCTTTGACAGTTGTTGATCACGTTTATATTTCCTCTTGATAGTCCTATCACTATCTAGTGTGCCAATTAGAGTTTCATTCATATTTCTTGCAACCCAATGGAACTTTAGTACACTACACATATTGAGATCCATGCACACTTTATAAAGTAGCTCTAGGATGGTATTTTCAACTTGTATTTTCCTACAAAGAGTAGGTTGTGCACATGTTCACTAAACCTTTTGCAATAACCCATTATCTTTAGTTGTGATTGAAACTTGGGGTGAAGGGACTTGTTCTTGGGGGATCTTCTTGATTCCTCGATCCTTCACTTGCACATGCTTTCTTTTCATGTTTGTTTCCCTATTTTAGATAGGATTTTTTTCCACAAGGTTTTCTCTTTTTCATTGTTTATGAGAGATATTTTTGTACATGGATACCTCATCAACTTTTTAATTTTATGCATTATTTTTTACCTCTAAATTAGACTTAAGGGGGGTGTTGGTGTGAACAAGGTACATTATCTAGCTAGTTACACCTTAGGACCTATTCATAACTTGATACTTAAGCTTACTTAGGTAATCTTCTTTTTGTGTCTCATTATGTAGAATTTATACACTTGTCATGATCTTATTTCTTCTTAGGATTTTATCCTTACCTATATAGAAAATTCATCTCACTATATTTTAACATATTGTATTCAATGAACATTGTCAAGAGAGATAGCAATTCTTTGATTTCATCTCTCTCATGAAATATTTTTGGTTTTGCTAGTAGATTGTTGTACCTATGAATTCTTCCATAACTCCAACATCAAGGATAAATAGATACAATGGCAAAATTATAGTTGGATGGATGGATGGGTGGATACAATGATAGAAAGATAGATGAATGCTTGCAACAATCGTATAATGATAAAAAGTTACAAAGATAGAAGGATAAAATGATAAACAGATACAATGAAAAAAACTACAAAAATATTGGTTAGCACTTGTAATATTGGTTAGGGTATGTTAGATCATGTGTCTTCTAACCATGATCATAATACCATGTGTTGACACCCAATCTAAAAAATCCTTTCAATGTATCTTTATGTTACCATTTGACCATTAATGCTTCTAACCAATAAAAAATTCTTGTGTAGGATTTTATGTTGTCCATAAAATGGTGCCCTATAAAATTCACTGTCCACCTTATATATAACTTTGTGGTTCTTCAAAAAAAAATCAAAGATTGATTCATGGAAATGTTATGGTTGATTTTGTAGTCTATGTGTACAAAATTCTTTAATTCCATGCATTCCCAAGCTTACTTGGTTCGTTTAAGCCTATGTGAAAATCTCATGTCTTTTATTTTTGGCTTGTATATTTTCTTATGCATTTTATTTCTAATTGAACATTAACTTGTGATATGTGTCTATTTAGTTTTGAAAATGCATTTTTAACCGTATTGATTAAGTAATTGAAAATCATAATTAATAAATATAGTCAAAATTACACTCTCGACATGGATAAACATTATCTTTCATGATAAACATATAATATTTTATGGTGACTAATTATCTTCGATGAGTCTTGTGTTTATAGATTGTGGGCTTATGGTCTGCTTGATGTGAATTCGTGTCTTCCACTCGTGATTGTGGGCTACACTGAAGTACATGGGTGCCCACATAAGCACGCATCATAATAAACTAGTCACAATATTTGAGGTCGCGCAATAATTTGATTTTAATGGGTTTGTTTTATCCATTACACATGGGTTTCCCCACTAATTGTACATCATTTATTGATCACTATACCCCATTTAGTCGTTGGTACTTAATAAGTCAAATTAGTAATTAACAAGGGAATATGATTCTCATTTTGTAGTGTATATGGGGTCCACATTTGTGATAATGAATGATACATTGTCATGCAGTTGAGGTGGCATGTTTAATGGACCCATTCGATATATTTAGTTGAAGACTTGTCTACGTGTTAGATTTAGTTTCCTTTTACATTTAGCCTAGAATTTTCCATAGTTTAAGATAATTGTTGGTTTTGAGTGTTTTGATTGTTAATGTTTTTTAAGAATTGATAATAGTATGAAAATTATATGGGCTAATTCTAGTGTTGTTTTGTTATATAATATAATTTATAGGATTGAATAAATTGTGTCTTTTCTCATTAAAAGAGGTTCTCTCATTGAAAACTCTCTTTTAGATCACTTCATGATTACTTCTCGCATAACCCCTCACAACAATACTATTCAAGCATCCATATATAGGTTCCTTGATAAGTTTCTTCAATTTACTTACATATTGCCACCCAAAATATGTGTGACCATTAACAATTACGTCTGAAATGAAAACAGATAAGATTGAATAATTCCCCAAGTGGATAGGAAAGATCCACATTTCTAATACAAATCCAATGCATTCACCTTATCCAATCAGACAAGATTGAATAATTCCCCAAGTGAATAGGAAAGATCCACATTTCTAATACAAATCCAATGCATTCACCTTATCCAATCAGACATTAGCCTCGTATATTTTGTCCATATTAATGCAAAGAAACAAAAAAAACTACCCAACTATCAGATTGCACATTTGACTGTAATTATTAATTAATTGAAAATGAAAACTACACTGTATTTTGATTTTCCATAACTTCAAATGTGCAGTCTGATGGCTGCATAGACAATGGCTCATGATTTCGTCCGACTGGTAAAAAGTAAACTTAGCTGCCGTCAAAAGCAACTTGACATGTAGACAGCTGTCAAAGCCTGTCAGATATGTCAATAGCAGTTTCAGGCAAAGGCTTTTCTTCATCCATGTCTGCTGAACTAGAGCTTGACTGGTCTTTGCTGCAATGCCCACAACCAGAAACAGCTCCCAACTCCTCGCTAACACCCAATTCGGGCTTTTGTCCAGAAGAAAAGGCCTCAACTTTTGCTCTGCAATTAGGACATGTAGAGTGAGACAAGAGCCACATATCAATACAGTCCATATGAAAACTGTGGTTGCAATTCGGCAACATCCTCCCATTCTCATTTTCCTGGAATGCGCACAGACAAACTGCACAGTCAAGCACCATTTTCATATGCTGCTGTTTGTAAACAAACTTTGGCAGAGCCTCAATAACCTCTCTCTCCAGACCAACCGGCATGTCTACGATTGAGGGGTTTTCCTGTGCTAAATGATTTCGAAGAGCTCTGCGAAAAGCCGTTGAGCTTCTTCTGTTGGAGCATTTGATGTAGCGAGCAACAAAATAAATAATGAGAATAACAGCAGCAATGAATATAACCACTGACAGTTTGTTCAGAAAGGCTACAAATCGAGCTGCAACTGAATAGCCCATGGCCTTTGAACAACTTTTCTTTAACCAAATCGAAGTTTTATTTTTCTCAAACTGGTCTTTTTAAAGTAGCATTATGATTTATGGTTTACCAATCAAGTGGATTGCTGTTTGCTGGAAAAAAAATAAAATAAGAATTAAGAAATTAAAAAAACGTTTCCTGTGCTTCTAGGCTTATCTTAAAATCCTTTTCAAAAGGGTTTAATCTAGAGAGTCCTTCCCAGAATGGAAGTCTTGATGGTACCCGCCACTCAGAATATGTCAAATTGCCGAAAGAAGACATGACGAAGAATTTCTAATTTCTAGTAACATGATTCACAATAGATGTTTCCGGTTAAAAACAGTAGCTACACAACAAACCATCAATATCTGTGATTGTCTATTCTATTCAAGGACCTAGAAAGGTTGCCCCCCCAACTTATAAAAAATGTAAATTTGCAGCTAAACGTTTTCGAGTGTGTGGACATAATGAAAAGGACTTTTATAATAAGTAGTTAAATTCAATAAATCAAATTAGTAATTGCATTAATGCTAATAGTTATGTTTGGTTGGGTGTAATTTTCTTAGGTTTTGTTATGAGTTTTTATTGTTTATACATATAAGTAAATCGAGTAAGGTTAGAGGTGAAGATGTTAAGGATGTTGAAGATAATGTTAATGATTAAAAGTCATAACATAATTTAATTACCTAAATTTGTCGTCTTTATACTTTAGTAACTAATCATAACATGTTGAGTAAGCATATCAAATAATACTAGCAATGAAGTATATCAAATCATTTGCATAATACATAGAACTATTATATAGTAATGTTGGGCGAAAGCATTATCATACGTAGGTGGCAAGCTTGAAATTTGAGCCACTTTAGGAATACCATAAGAAACTACAACTAACTTCAAATGTCATCCATATGATATAAGCTACAAAGAAAATTAATCACAATTTGTAATCATTTAAGATAATATATGAATATATTTTTCTTTATTAAATTTCTACATGAATTCTTGCAAAGGTTGTGGTGATTGGAAGTGTAACTTGTGATTAGTACATCTTTGAAGCATTGCATGATACCACATTTATTTGAGGATTTTTTAAATTGATAATGTGCCTTGTCTATGCTTCTACACTTCACATACTTGTGTAACAAGGAACTTGCAACTGCAACATTTGACTAAAATCTCTAATTCATATTTCCAAGCGGTACTATAGAGAAAAAAACTTAGCACTTTACACTAAAAATTGTGGATAACTATAACTAATAATGCATAAAAGAAATCATAGCCAATTCTCTAAGTTGCACCCATTGTTTAAGAATTTCGCATTGTGGCCTTCTCATCACACCCAATCCCCTTCATCCATGTGTCACCTCTATGCTCCCCTTCCATGTGTCACTATCTAAGTGCATATTACACATTCATCTCATTACGAAGCCAAAAATTTAGGGTGCTTTCCACTAAGCACTATGCACTATGGTGACATATATTCACCAATTGGCCCCCCTCTTCCAACATGGAAATAAAAATACTACCTCATCCTTTCTAGCGTTATGCCAACCATGATAGCATAGATAAATTTGGTTAGATCATGTTGTAGTTGCAATTAACTTGGTAGACATGTATGTAAAATGTGGAAGGATAGAAAAGTCATATGAACTATTTGATAGAATTCCCAAAAGAAATGTATTTGATATCTTACTATTTATATGTGTGTATGAGTGTAGCCTCAAGCATGTTATAGAGGAACAAAAACATTGCATCCACCTTTTCTATGCTAGCCTTTTAGTAAAATATGCACTAAACTAAGTTGTCAACCCTTGTTCTTCCTATTAATAATATGAATTGTGAGCCCTAAATTCCTAAGATCAAATAATTTCCTAAGTGCTAGGGGTGTCAAACCTAGAAAGAATATCATAAAATCCATATTTAGGTTATTCAAACAATGACCAATCATTGAGGTGGGTAGGACCTCCAATTATAGTTTACCAATACCAAGGGGAGCTTCCCTAAGGTGCTAAGTTATAACACTAACAAGACTAAATAGATATCATACTACAAACCATACCCACTACACACTATACTCCTATACAGGTTGTCAAAACATATCTATGTACTAGTTTGAATATTTAAAGTTACACCTTTATTTTTTTTTAAAGACTATCCATGTAGAGTGTTCAAGGAATGGATATAATAACCCCTATTATTGTTCTACGCTCACATACATGGAAGCTAGGAATATAAGCACAACTAAAAATACATATAATTTATTTAGTTTGTTTTAATGTGTTGAGGAGATGGAGTGGAAAATAAATTGCATATTGATGCCTATATCCAATGGGAACATAGTATTGGATTCATACAAAACATGTAACAACTAAAAAAAATTGGGATACCTTAATCAATATATACTCAAAAACCACATTCATTCAAATACATGCATAAACTAAGTTATATTATGCAAATGAATGAACATTGAGTTACAAGAACTTTATACAAGTCTACTTAATAATCTAGTACTAAGCCTATGCATTCCTTAATTTATGTTTGAAGAGATACATTACAAAGGCTTCAAAACGAATTTACAATCTTCTAGTTGACCAACTAATCAAAGCTCATCAAGGTAATATATAAAATATTCTCAAAGATACTCCAACAATGTTTGATTTTCTAGTTATATCCTTTCTTTGAATTTTAAAGTAGTTCTAATACACATTTTACACAAACCCACAATAATACAATAAAAATATCACACTACCGAGAATTGAAAATTCAAACCTTTGGGTTTTCTATAGTATTTTCTATTTTCTGCTCTACAACTATTCTTTCTTCTATTTTTACATCCTAGACTCAATGAGATAATTCAAGCCCTTAATATCCTTAGAGAAGACTTTTAAATTAATAATGAATGCCAAAATCCATGATGGGTACAAAAAAATAAAGAACCTCATACCCATTAGATATTGTTCAATAGAAATTGTGCCTCAAATCATGCTACAAATTTTATTGATGTACCATAGAAGCATTGGGAATTTCCTTCCCTAACCTACAAATGTCCTCTCTATTTATGGTGCATATGGATTTGACATATTGGTGGGGAAAAACCTAATGGAATTTGTTGAAATGGTTGTAGGGCCTTATCAAATAGTTAATGGTGTTCTAGAATGAGCAAGGATGTAGATAGGCATATAGGTGTATGACATGCTACTACTAATTAGCATCCCTTTTTTTATTAAAATATTAATCATATTTGATCTTGATCAATTATTTCAAGAAATTTTGCACCTTATGAGCCATGCAACACTTAGAGCTAGTTGTAACTCTTTCTTCAATAATCTAACCTTTCCTCCCCTCAACAACTTGTCACAATTTTGTAAAGTTCACAAACTCGTGAACTTTACAACTTTCAAAAAAATCCTCTTTTCCTTCTCTATTTTCACCATTTCACTTTGAGTGAATTGGTGAACTATGTCATAGTTTCATTATAAATTTTACAAGTTTTCATCCTTTGTAATAACCCATCCTAAATTATTACTTAATTAACATTATTGTAAATGAAACATGAATATATTCCAAATTAAAATGACATAACTAGTGGCTAAATTCAATCATAGCTACACATGTCCATTTAAAATGAGTCAATGATTCATATATTCACTTCAAAAGTCAAATTTCAATATTAGGTTTAATTTGGCTCTTAAGGAAACAAAGTCATTACATTGTACACTTTACATCAAA